>JAOTAZ010000005.1:4795306-4807106 GCA_025629785.1 Erythroxylum oxycarpum
TCATTGTTTTCTAAACTAATAATTAACCTATAATTAAAATCCTTACGAAAAAAAGTAATTATTGCTATTATATTATAACAAATGTTATGTTTAGTAGTGCGGTTAGTAATAGAATGGAATGTAATGTAATGTTATTTCATTGTTTGAGATAAGGGTTTATAATGAAATGGAATAGAATATTATGAAAGGGAAGAGTTTTACATTACATCATATTTCATCCTAAATAGTAAATATGAGTTATCTCTGATTTGGGGAGTTTAGGATGGAATATAAAATGATAAATATATACTACCTAATATACCCTCAGTAATTTTTTATAATACCAATTATACCCTCAGCCCTAATAATAAGCAGCAAGATTGATACAAACAAGACCAAGATAAGGCAACGGGCCTTTGCATGCGACTCATGCTAAGAGAATTAAGGAGTTGATGGCGGGGTTGATTCGGGAGATTCAAATGATGAGAATGAGTGTCGATTTTCTTATGATTAATTAAAAATAATTCTCGTGTGAGTTTGTGAGTTTATCGCTCTCAAGTCTTATGTTTGATTTTCGAACTTATCGAAGACGTGATCGTCCTTTGTGGTGTTCAACTCTTGAGGGTTCTTCAAACCACATCTTTTCGAGTCTAAGGTTTCATATACCTTAGGTTCTTAAGTCGTGTTTACTAGGTCTTAGAGATTTCCGATCTATCTACTGGACGTTAGCTTTCTTGGGGATATTATCCATTTATATTATTCCACATTGGTTGGTATCAGAGCCAATTTCTAATATCCGGTAAGCTATCTTTTTGTTTGTTCTTTTTTTTGGGTTGATTTAAAAAAATTAGAAATAAAAACATCCTTTGTTCTCTTGATTCACGTCTACTCCCCCTTTGTTATCTCAACAGTGTAAATAGCAATTGCTTCTCTCTTTTAACCTTTGATCACAAAAATTAATATTCTCTTATGAATTGTTATTAAAAAAATCCTTTTCACATCTGTTCCTTTTTTCCTTACTTTGTTATTTCATGAACTGCTTTTTGCAAAAAAAAATTGAAAAAAAAGAAAAAAATTATGTTCACAACTTCTCTTGCTCACTTTTCGCCATTAAAACATTATCATATATCTTCTATTACTTGTGCTGTGAATTATTGTCCAAAAAAAATATTTACTTTTGATTAACTTTCTTTGTTACCCTTTGTTATTCCAATTATCTTCATTATTACTCCTGTATAAAAAAAATGGTTGTTTTATTGTATTTCCAAATTGAAATCCTAACCTCTAATTTTTGAATTGATCCTTCTTGTCCTTTCCTACAACATTACCTCGATTGTAGAATTAGATGAGTGCGGTCATTGCTTGACTGAGTTTGTTGAGTTCAAAGATCAAATTGAGAAGTGAGGGCATTAAGAAGTAAAAGGCAAAGTGTGTGAGAATAGTATCAGGTAAAAGTTGTTGAGCGTAAATACGAGAGAAATTCTTTTTATCACGAGAGGACACTAGCATACTTGCACATATGGCTGATAACACAGGTAATAATACCAGACTATCGGAGCAAAATTATGCTCTATTCACTCAAATATAACAGTTGCAGGAGATGGTAAGAGGATTGGTTGTGACGTTAATAGAATAGGATAATCGATTGGCTAGGATGAGGGTGGAAGGGTAGCACCCCAAGGTGGGGGAAACAATGCAAGAAATAACGTGGGAGTTAGGGGTGTGAGGTGGAGGCACATGGGGAAGGAGATGGGGATGTCGATGGTGAGTGGGGAAGAGAGTACAATTGGGTTACAGAACATGTTCGGAGAGCTCGATGAGGAAATAGGCGACCTAGGGGTGCGTGTAGAGTTCGAGGAGAATTGGATGGTGATATAGGGAGCGTCAAAATAAGTCTACCCACATTCTCGAGTAAGAGTCATCAAAAGGCTTACCTAGAGTGGGAAAAAAGGGTGGAGCTTATGCTCGACTGTCATAGGTTCTTAGAGGAGAAAAAGGTGAAGTTAGTAGTTACTGAATTTACAAACTACATATTAGGTTGGTGGGATCAATTAGTTAATGGTAGGAAGAGAAATCAAGACGGGCCGATAGAGATGAGAAGGAGATATGTCCCTAATCACTACTATAGGGAGATTTATTGCCGGTTGCAAAATTTAACTCAAGGAAATCAAACTGTGGATGACTATTTTAAGGAGATGGAGATGGCTATGGTTTGGGCTAACATTGAGGAGGACCGGAAGGCCACTATGGCATGATTTTTAAGTGGTCTAAATAGGAGATAGTTAATGTGGTTGAACTATACCATTATGTGGAGTTGGAAGAATTGGTGCACAGGGCAATGAAAGTGGAGAAACAGTTAAAGTAGAGGGTGATTTCCACAACTGGAGTTAGTAGTTTCTCAAAAACCAAGTGGGGAGATGAAGGATCAGATAAGTTGGGTTGGAAGAGTAAAGGGGAATCGTCAAGAGGGAAAGAAGAATTGACACAAAGATACAAGGATAAAGTAGAGACCACACAAAAGCACAAGGACAAGATAGGAACCACATCTTCTAATAATCGGGACATTAAGTGCTTTAAATGTCAATAGGTGGGGCATATAGCTTCTCAATGCCCCAACAAGAGGACAACGGTGAACAGGAATGTGGTTATTAAGGCAAGAGATGAGCAAAGTGATGAAGACAAGATGCTAGAAGCAGATGATGAGGCCTATGAGGATGATGAAGATTCAGGAATAATGGTTGTCCCGACAACTTTGGTGTCTAGGAGAGCCCTTAATACTCAGGCAAAGGTGAATGAGGCAGACTTGTAGCGGAAAATATTTTTCATATCAGGTGTCTTGTAGGAAGAAAGCCTTAAAGTATGATTATTGATAGAGATAGTTGTACTAATGTGGTCAGTGTAGCTTTAATGGAAAAGATGGGGTTACCATTGATCAAACACCCCAAACCTTATAAGTTGCAATGGCTCAATGGCAGTTGCGAGGTCAAGATGAACAAACAGGTGCTAGTAGAATTCATTATTGGGACTTATATCAGTAAGGTGTTATGTGATGAAGTTCCAATACAAACAACCCATATTTTATTAGGAAGGCCTTGGTAGTTTGACGGACGAGCCATGCATGAGGGTTACAAGAATCGACAGCAGGGTTGATTTGGGAGATTCAAATGAAGAGTTCGAGTGTCAAACTGGGGAGGAGGTGTTCCATTACGTCAACTAGACCATTATAGCAAGCATGGACCAAGCATGGGAATAAGTTTGTGATAAGTGCATATTTGTCTAATATTTATGTTTTAATTATTCTTTTTTATTCCTCTTATTGATTTAATTATTGGAACTTAATTTGATTTAATATTTCCTTGTAGAGAAATATAATTATGCAGAGAATCATGCGTAAATAGAGCCGACTCACTGAAGTTTATATTTATTGTCTTATAGGAACACAAAGGAGGGCGTCGTTTTGGGAGCTGGAGGATCAAAACATAGCATAAATAGAGACAGCAATAAATCACGTATGAGAAGTAGACACGCAGAAGGCAATGGACAGCAACAAATGGGCGTTGGAAATTAAAATATGGAGAGCAAATCAACATAAAAGAGGCACGTGAGGACGCAACAATCACGCACAGCTGGAGGCATTTAAATTAAATGGGTGGAGATTAAATTGGCACAGCGTTTTACCCAAAAACGTAGGAGAAGCAACGTGAAGCACAAGCAGAGTTGCAAAAAATGTGCTGACCTCTTGGCAAAATATGGAGCTAGTCATCGACACAGTTGGACTGTCTGGGAGGATCCAATCCCGGGCTCTCGTAGTTTGTTGGCTCAAGACCTTTCCTCTGTGGCCATTCTTTGGCCTTAATATCCTGTCTTTTGTTTCTTTCTTTCCGTTTGCACCCAAAAAAAAAAAGAGTTGCAAATTAAAAGAGACGTGGACAATGAACGCACAAAGCAGATGCATTTTAGGAGCATTAATTTAAGTGATCACGCTAGAGGACAAGGGCCAGAGCCAGCAACAGGTGGACAGGCATAGGGGATTCACGCATAACGTATGTAACGCAAATCAGCCAAGGGTTTGGAGGGTCATAAGGAATCAGCGGCAATTAAACAAAAAGGGGAGATAGCAGCCGCAAAGGGAGAGTCTTTTAATTAGTAAAAAAATAACGCAATAGTGGAGATATCACGCACACTAGGCGTGAAAAGCAGAGGGTCGGTGGCGTTAACAAGGCTTGACAATTAATTGGAGAATAACACGAACAGTGGCGACACTTAGAGAAAAATACAGAAAATGCAACATTAACGTAGAGAAACAGAGGAGCAGCGGTACTTGGTGAGGGAGCAGCCGTACGTGAGTAGAGGACAGCAAAATAGCAGCGGCACTCGGAGAGATCTTCTAGTTTTTCTTCTTTCCCTATTTATTTAGACTATGTTAATTAAGAATCTTGTTTTGTTTAATTCTATTATAAGTAGCTAAACTATTTTAGTCGGGGAATTTCAATTGTTATGCTTTGACTCGTGAGACCTATTTGTTCTAATTATTTAGTTTATAATATTCGTACTGTTTCCGTTTTACTGTCATTGTTTATTAATTGATTCTGCGATTAGGGTTCGATTGTAGAATTAATTAATTTGTATATCGCCAACTGATTTACTTGGTGGTGTTAATTGGGTGATTAGTGTTTGTGGCAATTAGCACTAGGACATAATACTTGTCTGATTTCGTGTTAAGGAACTTGTGATCTAATTAGATGAAGCATGAGTTAGTGCGTAGTCAGTTAGGGTTAGTGTTTCTTTAGAGTTTAATGATGTTAATTAATTGAATCTCGAAGAGAATCTCGAAGGGGTTATTAGTTAATTAGGGAACAGTTTAAAGGAGTTTCTTTGACTGTTCTAAAATTAAGAAAAAGCGAGGGAGACAGAGGTAGTTCATAACCATAGCTAACCTATTATTAAGCCAAAGAAAATATTTGAGTCGATGATCGCGGTCTATGCATAATAATTAGGAATTTCCTGGCTAGTTGTCGTTATTTGAGTTAATCAATTTTACTTGAGTTCTTTGCTAGTTGAATCATAGTTATTATTTTATTTGATATTAATTACGTTAATAATTTATTAGTGATTAGTTTAATTAGTCGATTTAGTAGAAAACTCCAAAACCCCCCTTTTAATTAATTTCATTCTTTCTTTGGCATTTGAATAAAATCAATTTATTCCATTCTCTGTGGATCGATCCCATTTATCATTGTGCGCAATTTATATTTATTTGGTGTTTGGGAATTATTTTTGGTGGATTCGACACCCATCAAGCATTAAATAGTGAGACGTGTTCACCATGCAATAGCCACGTAGAGGAGGACCTCGGTTCCTCCGTCGTTGTTCCTTCATACTGCAGGTTTTGTTAGACAAAAAAAAATAGTTTGAAACATTGGTTATTGATTATGAAACTATCATAAGGCTGTCAGCTTGTTGATCGAGAGTTGAGTGCTATTTATCCTATACACGTGATCTACCAACACAGCCAAAAGCTTGTTCAAGTAAGTGGAGTTTTAAGGTTTTCAGTTCTGGAAGTTTGGTGATGTTTTACGGTTTTATAAAGGCATAAATTGTGTAAGGAGTGATTCAGTGATAGTGATGAGTTATAGGATTAGCGAATGAATTTGCTAATGAATAAGTTGGGTTCTATGTGGGAATGGTCTTAGAGATGTAGAAAATCATGAAAGTTGAGGTTTTAAATATGCTATGTTTTGGACTGATAAAAGAAGCAGAAATTTTACTATGTACTGTACATATGTGAATCGGTTTCATGTTGGTAGAAATGGATTTAAAGGTAGATGTAGGTGAAGTCATAGTATAGAGTTCATAAAATGATAAACTTATGATGAAATGAGAATGTTGCTGGATACTAAAAGATGTGCAGAAATATATAAATATGCAGTAACGTTGTAGTAAAGATGACATGCTCTGGTTTTTTTTTTGTATATATGTGTTAATGTTTGAGAAATGTTAGGGATAGATTTATGTGAGGTTAAAGCTTAAGAAAACATAGAGCATAATGAGTTGTAGTGGTTTATGGAGAAAAATGATAGATATCGTGAACTGTTGTGATGGAAAACCAAAGAAAGAGAGATGCAGAAGTCACAGTAGAGGGAGAAAGTGAAGGGGAGGTTTTGGATTTTTGATGATTTAGCTTAAACCTTGGATTTTTGCTTTGTTGTGAGTTGATGAGTTGGGGGAAGAGCAGGAAAGTTAGTTTATGTAATGTATGTGGTAGATATCAATGTTCATGAAGTGTAAAAGTGGAAAAAAAAAGGAGCTTTCGGTGGAGAAGATGAAGTGGGCGTGATAGAGAGAGAAAAGTTGATGGTTTATATGTGTGGGTTAAAAACTTGAGTTTTTAATTGAGCAGCCCTTAGTCTTTTGCCTATAACTTTTTCATTTGAACTCCAAATGACTTGAAACTGGGACTAATAGATTCCTAAGACATTTTTCTTTCTCTTCATAAAAATTTAGAATTTTTTGAATTGATTTGGAAGTGATTGATAGGATGAAAGTTTGGAAGTCTGCTGGAATGTAATGAACTGGAAATTTTCATGATCATACTTCGGTTTTCTAATTATAACTTGAGATGTAGATTTCAGAATGAGTTGATTTTTGATTCATATTAAACTAGAGACATATGTACACAACTTTTGTGAAGAGGTTGAAATTTAATTTTGTCTCTATGATTTCAAAATCGGCATGAAAGTGAATCGTAGCTTCAGCTGAAACACTATTAGGGACAGAAATTATGTCCTATGGTTATTGAATAAACTGTATTGATGTGGGCCGAATTAGGCTGAGTTGTCTTCATAAAAGCTGTAGCTTATTCTGTTAGCTTTAAATTGATGTAAAGTTTGTAATTTTTGGACATCTGAACTGAAAGATATGAAATGTGCAAAGTGAGTTGTAGCTTAAGATGAAGCACTGTTAGGGACAGAAATTATGTCCTATGGTTATTGAATAAACTGTACTGATTTGGGCCAAATTAGGCTGAGTTGTCTTCATCAAAGTTGTAGATTATTCTTTTATCTTTAAATTGATATAAAGTTTGTAATTTTTGGATATATGAGCTGAGAGTTATGAGTTGTACAATTAGAGGGAATGATCATGTTGTAACAAAAAATTCAAATGTGTACAGTTTGTGGTATTTTGGGCATAACTCATTGAATACGAAATCAAGTTGAATGATATTGGAGGCGTTAGAAACTTAAGACAATGTAGAACAACTTTCCAGAAGAAAGTGTTGCCTAATTTTGTCATTTACCCTATCAGATTAATTATGCAAAGTTGATCTGAAATCATATGGGTAGAAAATCTAAAATGGTCACTTAGGATATAAAATTGATTTCACATTGTTTTATTTTGGTCCAAATTATAAGTACCAAATGTTATTAATGAGGACTTTGATATTTGATCGGTTTAATGATGAAAATTACAATAAGATACCCGAAATTGTCATGAACATGCATTATGCATATTCAATATACATTAATGAATTCTTCAACATGCACAATAGTGATTTGTATATGTGTTAAATGTTATAGAGGAACCCTTAGAGATACCAATTCCAGATATTGCCAGGACTTCTAGGCAATAAACAGTAAGGGCGCTTTTGGTAAGTAATTTATATGGTAAATTTTGTGAGTAACCTAAGATGGCCTCACTTTGAATTATTTCATTTATTACTAAATTAAATTGATATTGATGAATGCGTACTAAATTGTGTTTTGAATTCCAGACAATGATTGTCGGAGGCGTTTGATGCATGTTTATATCATTGGAATTGCTTTTTCGTGTGAATATGATTGACTAGTTGCTTTATACATGAAATGTCTGAAATGACCTTGTTTTGTTTTAAAACTGCTGAGTCCTAGTTGTGGGTAAATAGGCATGCCTAAAAGGGTCTGCAGCTGCTCCTGTGACACTTCAGTGTCGAGACTTCGGTCTCTCCTAGACACCTCAGTGTCGAGACTTCGGGCTCTCCTATATAAGTCCCGTTACCCGCCTCTGTAAATGGATTTGCAGTTCTGATATATGTTTGATTATAACATAAACAAAAATTGTATTATGATTCTGAAGGGTTTATACCCTCTTGTGATATTTAGTTTTGATAAGTATAAAAATCTATTCTGAAATGTGTTATGTCTGATTTAATATTAGATAATCTTTTCATGCATGCTTATGCTGTTATATGATTCTGTATGATGAATTGTCACTTCATGTATAGATTAGTTATTACTCACTGAGCTATATGCTTAGCACGGTAGATTTGCCCCGTGTAGGTTCAGAGTGAAGAGTATAAAAACTGGGACAAGTCAACCGCATTGGCCAAAGGAATCTGAGTTTTATATTGCTCAAAAATGTATTTTGTTGAGTTTGTTTGAGCTTGTATATAACTTTGGATTTTTTTTTTCTGAAATTATAATATGTATTATATGTATGTTTGAGATTCTAAAAATGCATGTGTGAAATGTTTTGTATGTTTTTGGAAATGTATTTTTTTCTATGCTATTTTTTCGCGAAATGTTTTGTTTTGTTTGTGTTGTCTTGTGTGGCATCCATAAATCCTCCCAGGGGGTATTAGGGTGTCACATGGAATGCAGGAGTTGAAGTGGCATTTGAACAATTGAAGCATGCAATGACTTGTGTACCGGTGTTAGCTTTGCCGAACTTCTCTAAGCCTTTTATTGTTGAATGCAATGCTTCGGGTGTTGGTGTTGGTGGTGTTCTTATGCAGGATGATAGACCTATCGCTTTTTTCAACCATGCGTTGAAGGGAAAAAATCTGCAACTCTCCATATATGAGAAGGAGATGTTGGCATTGCTGTTGGCAGTAAAAAAATGGAGACCATATCTATTTGGCCTATCATTTATATTACGTATAGACCAAAAGAGTTTGAAGTTTTTGTGGGAGCAGAAGATCATAACAGAAATGCAACAAAAGTGGTTGATTAAGCTGATGGGCTATGATTTCATTATTGAAAATAAGTGAGGGGCTGAAAACAAAGTAGAAAATGCCTTATCTAGGAGCCATGAAGATGGAAGCCTAGTTGTAATCTCCACACCAGTACCGAAGTGGCTGGAACCAATCAAAGAATAATTACAAACAGTGCCTGAATTGCAGGGAATGGTGAAGAAATGTCTGAAACATGAAGTCGTGGGTTCATGGAAGCTTGTTGATGGAGTCCTCTTCTTCAAAGACAGAATTTATCTTTTGCCTAACTCACCGGTGACAGCTACCATTCTATCGGAGATCCGCGAAAGCACTTATGAAGGGTATAACAAGACACTGCATAGGGTGCGGTCGATGTTCTATTGGAGGGGAATGAGGAAAGACATTAAAGAACATGTTAAAGCTTGTGATACATGTCAAAGAAACAAAGGAGAAAACACTTCTCCAACAGGGCTACTACAACCTCTTCCAATTTCGAATAAGGTGTGGAGCGAAATATCCATGGACTTCATAGAAGGTCTTCCAAATTCAAGGGGTAAATCAGTTCTCTTCGTGGTAGTGGATAGACTTTCAAAATAATCTCATTTTATCCCTATCTTTCATCCTTATACTGCATCCACAATTGCTCAGATTTTCTTTGAAAACAATTTCAAATTATATAGGATGCCAGAATCGATTGTCTGTGATAGGGACCCAATTTTTACATGTCTATTTTGGAAAGGGCTATTTCAATTGCAAGGAACCAATTTCAATTTTAGTTCCTCATAACACCCTCAAACAGACGGCCAAACGGACGTAGTCAATCACACGCACGAAATGTATCTCCTCTGTTTTACTCGTTCAAGACCAAAGGAATGGGCTAAATGGATTCCCTGGGCTGAATATTGCTATAACACTAGCTGGCACTCATCCATAAAAAAATCCCCATATGAGATATTGTATAGACGAGAACCTCCTACTCTCCTCTCTTATGTACCAGGAACTACAAGGAATGATGTGGTGGATTTGTTGCTGAAAGATAGAGACCAGATTATTAAAGCAACTTGCTACGACTCAGAATCGAATGAAGAAGTTTTCTGATGTGCATAGAATGGATAAGGAATTCTTGGTGGGTGATTTAGTCTATCTTAAGCTTTAACCATATAGATACGTCTCACTCTCTCTAAGGAAGAATCTCAAGCTGTCACCAAGATTCTATGGACCATATGAGATTATTGGACGAATTGGACTAGTGGCCTACAAACTTCGGTTACCACCTCAGTCAAAACTCCACCTAGTTTTCCATGTTTCTTGTTTAAAAAGAAAACTTGGTGAAAGTTTGGTTGCTCAAGAAACTCTTCCAGTGGTCTAAGAGGAAGAAGACTTCATTGTAGCCCTTCCCCAAGCTATTCTGGATACTTGAGTTCGCAAACGGAAGAAGGAAGTTCTCATTCGTTGGCGTGGCTTATCACCATCTGATTCTACCTAGGAAAATATAGAGGAAATCAAGTTGAGGTTTCCAAGCTTTGTCATTGAGGACAAGGCCGGTCCGGTGGGGAGGAATGTTAAGGGTAATTGCCATTATTCACATCATCTTCGATGGATTATTTGACTAGTTTACTGAGTCGGTTAATTAGGTCCTTGATCATGTAAATGTTTTACGTAGTGGGTTAATTATTTGCTTGATCATGTCCACATTCTAGGTAGTGGTCCATTTGCTTTCGTTAGTTGCATGACTTTCTCTGAATTTGTTAACTAGAGTCTTGTATATAAAGAGTCTACGCATGAATGTAAGGCCAAACATAATTATTCCTAAACACTGGATGTTTTTACAGAGGTTTGGTTCCCCTCGAAGTGAATCAGTTTTTCCCAGTTCTCTTATTCCAACCACCCGACAACATAGGGAAGGGCAAGAATAAGAAAAACACCACAAACTAGTGGCCTTCTCTACCTAAATCCACTCCCTCATAAGATTTTACCCAAGTTACAAGATCACAATCATTAGAGATATGTAACACTCTCACTCAATTCCCTAATACACCAATACATCTTCAAAGAAATACCCAAGATAAACTCTCCAACTCTCACCTTAAAAGAAGAATTTAACTAAAGTTAAAATTGTCATACAAATCTTTAACTTTGTATTGGTGTATTAACTAAGAAGGTAGCAACCTACTTACATAAGCAAGAGTCTTACCATAATTATTTTTTCAACTAGGACAAACAAAGGAGCCAAAACAAAACTAGAAGTTTTGTGGTAGCAATTTAGAACTTTTAAATCTACTTACTTACTTAAATCTCAATCCCTACTCCTTCATTTCCCTCCATAAAACTCAATCCGTACTTCTTTATTTCCCTCCATAAATTTTCATTGATTCATAAAGCATTTAATGCTTTCACAAGCATTTAATGCTTTTGCTGACAAAAGCTCAAAGCTTTTAAGAGACGTCACCATTTTCTGCTTCTCTCACTCCTCCACTTTCTCTGCTTCTCTGCTTCTCTACCTCACCTGTACCGTTTTCATTCTCTCTGCTTCGAACCTTCGTTCCTTTTTCTTCAATTTCATGTTTCATCTCTGCTTCGAACCTTCGTTCCTTTTCTTCATCTTCATGTTTCATTTCAGTGGTGGTTTTGTATTTGGTTTTACTGTTTGTGGTGGTTTTGTATTTCATTTCAGTGGTGGTTTTGTATTTCATTTCATTCTCTCTGCTTCGAATCTTTTAATTATTAATAATTCCTCTGCAATAAATTTAATAATAATAATTAGTAATAACAATTTATTATATTATAATTATCGACAGTTAAATCAAAATTAACTAATTAGTTAATTAATTAATTATAGTTTAAAGAATTTTT
>JAOTAZ010000005.1:4834033-4844981 GCA_025629785.1 Erythroxylum oxycarpum
AAAACTGTACTGATCTAGATAGAATTAGCCAAGGTGGTCTTAATGAAAGTTGTAGCTATGTTTCCAGCTTTCTAACACCATAAGGTATGCAATTTTTCAATAACAGGGCTAGAAGTCATGATTAATTGAGGATGGACTTCAGGGACAGAAACTTTGAGTGAACTTTTGACCCTCTAAAAGTGAGAAATTGGTTTTAGGATCTTTATAAGAATTGTATATTTTTCTTTTATCTTTCCGTTGATATGAAGTACGAAATTTTTGGACAAAGGAGTAGAAATTTATGATTCTTGTAACTGGAGACATTTTGTGTAAAAAAGCAGACGATAGAAAAGCAGACGGAAGAAAGCAGACGATAGAAAAGCAGATGGAAGAAAGCAGACGATAAAAAAGTAGACGAAAGAAAGCAGACAATAGAAAAGCAGACAGAAGAAAGTAGACGATAGAAAAATAGACGAAAAAAAGCAGACGATAGAAAAATAGACGGAGTAAAGCAGATGATAGTAAATGAGACGATAGAAAAGGTAAACGATAGAATTGGCCTTTGAGGTCTTCATGAAAGTAGTAGATCTCGAAGTCCTCTTTCCAATGGTCCAAAAACAAAGTCAATCAGACTTCGGTAGCAAAAGTTATGGCATTTGTACAAAGGCATGTACATTCTAAGTAAGGGCAGAAACGTGTCAGAGTCTTTTGACCATAACTTCTTCTCTAGATATCCAAATGATTTGATTCTTACACCAATGGATTCATAAGACCTTGCTCTTCATCTCCACCAAAATGTGAAGCTATCTGAATTATGTGTAGAGAGATTTAGTGAAATTAATGATATGGATACAGTGAGTGGATTGATAAAAAGGTTATAAGTTGGATACTTTCTAAATGTGCTTCAGTAATTTGAAGATATCTTTATCAGTGGAGCAAACTGGAGACTTGGATATGCAAATGTTCTGATGAGGCTGGTTCGAAATTTCAATTGAGGGTTCCCCAATTATGCTCAGTAAGTTATAAGGAATTAGTCCTCCATGCTTTCATGAATCTGAATGTTGGACTTCGGAAACGGGGTCCAACATTGTTTGGTATCAGAGCTTAGGCTTCTAAAGAGTCCTAGTCTTAGAATATGGTGTGTTATGCATTATTGTGTTATATGAAAAATTGATTGCATTTTGAAGTGATTGTTTGCCTTAAATGACATGCATCCTATGCATACATGTAGGAAATAGGATTCAGATAAAGTGTGAGCTAATCGTTAGTGTTTTTATTGAAGGAGTAATATGCCACCTCATAGAAGGACACGAGAACTTTTGTAAAGTTCAATTGCACCTGACTCTCCACTAAGAGAGGAGAGCACCGATGAGTCGGTAGCCCCGGGAGTGGCTGAGGCTTCCTTAGGACAAAGTAGTGAGCCCATTCGATCTCAGACTCAGGAGTCGCCTATTTTGCAGGAGCAAGCGCCTACCTTGGATCCAAGGTTATTCCAAGCCTTTACTCAAGCGTTTGTCCAGGTTGTGGGACAGATGCCGCAATCATCAGCTCCGCCCCTAGTTAAGAAGGGGAAGCAGTTTGATAAGATGAGAAAGTACGGGGCAGTGGATTTCTATAGGACCACTGATCCCGAGGAGGCTGAGACATGGTTGAGAAAGACAAAAAGGATATTGGAGCATATGGACTGTGATGATGATGAGAAGGTTGTATATGTTGTGAGTCTACTGCAAGGGGATGCTCTGTATTGGTGGGAAAGTATCTCAGGGAGTTAGTTGAAACCGCCTGTGTTGGCATAGGAGGACTTCCTCATTGTTTATAAAAAGAAGTATTTATTTTAGGTGTACATTCAGCAGAAGCAGAGAGAATTCTTGAGTCTCACTCAGAGGGAGATGATAGTTAGTGAGTACGAGCGCTGGTTCACACAGTTGTCCAGATATGCTGCTGAGATGATGCTGGGTGAGGCTGCTAAATGCCGCCAGTTTGAGTCAGGTCTGCACCGAGCCATCAGAGAGAAAGTGGTAATGCAGAACTTCGGTGATTTTCAACAGCTGGTTGAAGCAGCATTAAGGGTTGAAAACATCGAGAACATCAAGAGTGCAGTTGGTAGGAAGAGAAAGGAAAGAGAGCATTCTAAGAGGGGAGGTGGTACTTCTATGCCTGAGAGGAGTGCCAGAACCTTCCCTATGCAGTTTGAGGAGAGGAGCAGTGGTGCAAGCCGATCTAGACCTATGAGGACTTCTACTATTTCCCATCAAGCCTCAACGGTGGGAGGTAGTAGAAGGGGAGATGGGATAGGCCACCTATTCCCAAAATGTGAGCATTGTGGGAGATTCCATAAAGGCAAATGTTGCAGATTAACAGGAGCATGTTTCAATTGTGGGCAGAAAGGACACTTGGCCAAAGAGTGCCCAAAGCCAACCAGAAGAGAGGGATCACAGATGTAGGCTTGTAGGAGAACAGAGACAGGGGGACTGAAGACTGTAACGGAGGCGGGTAGCTCTGAGGTAGCAAAAAGAGTACATCCTCTAGGAAGATCCAAGGGGCAAGCACCAGCTAGAGTGTTTGCAATGACACGAGAGGATGTAGAGACCGCTCCAGAAGTAGTATCGGGTATAGTTAAATTATTTGATGATGATGTAATTGCTTTGATTGATTCGGGTTCTACCCATTCTTTTGTGTCATCAAGTAAAACTGTGCATAGGAGAAATTTGAGCCCATTGGATACTCCTTTGATGGTGAGTACCCTAATCGGCCAGTATATTATTATTAGTTAAGTTTATAAAGATTGTGAGGTATACATTAGTGGAGGACAATTAGTGGTGGATTTGATGCCCTTAAAGATAGGGGGATTGGATGTGATCTTGGGTATGGATACATTAGAAAAGTGTCATTCCAACTTAGACTGCAAGCAAAAGATTGTGGAATTTGAGTTAGAGAATGACAGGAAAGTGATATTTGTGGGAGACAGAAAAGTCATTCCACCTCGGATTGTTTCGGCTATGACAGTAGAGAGAATGATGAGGAAGGGGTGTGAAGCATATTTGGCCTATGTGTTAGACACGAAGGTAGATAGAGGGAGATTAGAAGTTATTCCTGTAGTAAAGGAATTTCCAGATGTCTTTCCCGAGGAATTGTCAGGACTACCTCCACCTAGGGAAATTGAGTTTTCTATTGAGCTTCTTTCAGGTACTACGTCGATCTCAATTCTTCCTTACCGAATGGCTCTGGCGAAATTGAAGGAGCTTAAGGAGCAATTGGAAGATTTGTCAGAGAAGGGTTACATTAGGTCGAGCTCTTCGCCTGGGGGAGCTCCGGTCCTCTTTATGAAGAAGAAAGATGGGTCATTGAGAATGTGTATGGATTATAGGAAGCTCAACCATCAACCATTAAGAATAGATATCTGCTCCCGCGCATAGATGATTTGTTTGACCAATTGCAGGGGGCAAGAGTCTTTTCTAAAATAGATTTGGGATTGGGTTACCATCAGTTGAGGATAAGGGAGACTGATATGGCAAATACTGATTTTAGAACCCGATATGGCCATTTTGAGTTCTTGGTTATGCCTTTTGAGTTAACGAATGCACCTATAGTTTTTATGGATTTGATGAATAGAGTCTTCAAGCCCTTTTTAGACCAATTTATCATTGTCTTTATTGATGATATATTGGTTTATTATAAGAGTTATAAGGAGCATAAGGGTCATTTGAGCATTGCCTTGGAGACATTGAGGAAGAACGAGTTATATGCCAAATTTGATAAATGCGAATTTTGGCTAAGGGAAGTGGTATTTTTTGGGCATGTGATTTCAGAGCGTGGAGTGCATGTGGATCCACGGAAGATAGATGCGGTTGTGAAATGGGAATCACCTAAAAATGTAGCTGAAGTGAGAAGTTTCTTAGGATTAGCCGAGTATTACAGGAGGTTTGTGGAAGACTTTTCTATTATAACTGCTCCACTTTCCAAATTGACAAGGAAGAATAAGAAATTTGTATGGACTGAGGAGTGCCAGAGAAGTTTTGAGGAATTGAAGAATAGGCTCACAACTGCACCGATTTTGGCATTACCTTCTGGTGATGATGGATACATTGTGTACAGCGATGCCTCAAGGAAGGGTTTAGGGTGTGTGTTGATGCAAGGAGAGAAAGTGATTGCTTATGCTTCTAGACAATTAAAGCCTTATGAAATGAACTATCCCAGTCATAACTTGGAATTGACTGCTATAATTTTTGCATTGAAGATTTGGAGACATTACTTGTATGGAGTTACCACTAGGGTGTTTACAAACCACAAGAGTCTTAAGTACCTGTTGAGCTAGAAAGAGTTGAATTTGAGACAGAGGCTTTGGTTAGAATTGTTAAAGGATTATGACTTGATGATAGATTACTATCCGAGGAAAGCTAATGTGGTAGCAGATGCATTGAATAGGAAGTCCACTATGGCACATGTGGAAACGGTGTATCCTCCTTTGCTGACGGAATTAGCCAGACTTAATATGACTTTGAGACAAGTTGAACCTGATTGTGTCTTGGAAAATTTTAGAGTGAGGCCGGTATTGAATGAGAAGATTAAAGAATTGTAGGAACAGGATGAATATCTGAGCAGACTTCGAGAAGAACTTAAAAGTGGTCAACATTCTGAGATAGAGATAAAGGAAGATGGATTGATGGTTCTGAGCAACAGATTATGTGTTCCAGACATGTTAGAGATGAAGGATGAGATTCTTGATGAGGCGCACAATGCTCCTTATGCAATGCACCCAGGGAGTTCTAGGATGTATCAGGATTTGAAAAACTATTTTTGGTGGAAGGGAATAAAGAAGGATGTGGCAGAGTATGTTAAAAGATGTTTAGTGTGTCAGCAAGTTAAAGCTGAACACCAAGCACCTTTAGGTAAGTTGTATCCCTTGTCAATTCCGGAATGGAAATGGGAAAAGATTTCAATGGATTTCTTGATGGGATTACCGAGGACTAGTAGGAAGCATGATGCAATTTGGGTGATTATTGATAGGTTAACTAAGTCAGCACATTTCTTGCCAATTAGACAGAAAAATTCTTTGAATGTTTTGGCCAAGAAATATGTAGATGAGATAATCAGACTTCATGGGATTCCATGTTCGATAGTTTCGGATAGAGATCCTAGGTTTACCTCCAGATTTTGGGAAAGCTTGCAGGAGGCTCTGGGGACTAAATTGTATTTTAGTACAGCTTTCCACCGGCAGACTGATGGACAATCGGAGAGGACAATACGGACTTTAAAGGCAATGTTAAGAGCTATGGATTTTAAAGGTTCATGGGATGATCATCTACCTTTAATTAAGTTTGCTTACAATAATTCCTATCACTCGGAAATTCAGATGGCACCTTATGAGGCTTTGTATGGTAGGAGATGCAAAACTCCTATTTGTTGGGAAGAGGAAGGTGAAAGGAAGTTTGTAGGACCTGAGTTGGTACAGGTTATAGTTGATAAGATTAAACTGGTGAAGCAGAGGCTTAAAGCAGCTCAAGATAGGATGAAGAGTTACACTTATGCTCATAGAAAAGAGATGGAATTTGAAATGGGAGACAAGGTGTTTCTTAGAGCTTCTCTATGGAAAGTGTTAAGTCAAAATGACTTTACGATTTATAAGTTTTGATGACAAACAAAGAGGAATGAAAAGCAGACAATAGCTAAGATAAAAATCAGACAAAGCAAAATCAGACGATAGCTTAAGATTGAAGCAAAAGCAGACGGAAACATCAGTCTAAGTCAGTTAAAAGATGCAACTGCATAACTGTTTCTTTAAAGATTCAAGAAGCAGTTATTAAGAAGCAGTTGAAGACGAAGGCTATAAATAAGAAGTCTGAGTCAAAGATGAATTTTACACACACACGAGAGAAATTTAGACACTTACACATAGACTGAACACAGATTTCAGAACAGATCTACACGTTCACATAAGAAGAGAGTATTGCGAAGATTTTCTGTGCGGATATACTGAGCATTATTTTGCTATTGTAACTCAACACTGATAGTGATACAGATAGCCTGAAGAGGCTAAGAGTAAAAGAGTACTTACTGTAGTGAGACCTGAAGAGGCTCAGAAGAAAAGAATACTTCTGTAAACGTTTCGAGATATAGTGAAATCTCAGATAAGGAATCTGATGACTGGACGTAGTCCACGGTTTGGGGTGAACCAGTATAAAACTACTGTGTCAAACTCTCTAAACTTTCTCTTACTAGTTACATTGTGTTTTTACGATATCGTTGTTATACACAAGTATTGAGAATTATTTACAAACGGTTTTTCATTAGTTCTGATAAACAAGATAATTTTGAAAGAAGGTTTTTCATTAAAAAGGGTTTAAACAAAAAGAGTTCACAATTCAACCCCTCCCTTCTTGTGCGTTTATATATCATTGTTGTTTACTATTTTAACGTGTGATTCACTTCAACCCTCATCACTTCATCTTCATTCTTGTAACACCCCTAAAACTTTCCTCACAAAATGCTCAACGGCGTGCCCATACAAAACAGTCACTATGCTTAAACTCATTTCTCCTGTTTGTGAGCAGAATTTGGAATTCTTCAAACCTGAATTTCAATTTAACTTCTTTAAAGAAATCATAACTCTAAACCTCTAGTTTGTTTTGAAGCAAGAATCACTTCAATTGGAGCTCTATAGCTCAAGATATGCTTAAAAATTCAAAGTATGTTCATAGCCCGATTAAGCTCTCCAACTCGACTACTCACTTCCATCATATCAAACTATTTTCATTTAACTCCAAAGGCTATAAATTTTTATGGAGATATAGAAAAACATGTTAGAAATCTAAGGCCTCAAGAATCACCTCAATCAGAGGTCGAACGAAGGAATTATGGCCAAACGAATCAAACATGTTCGGATCTTGATTCCTATTGAACATACTTTGGCGCAAATGCCTTAACTCTCATTCTATATGTCGGATTGACTTCGTTTTTAGACGGTTAGAAAGTAGACATCTAGGGCTAAAACTTTCATGAAGGCCAAAAATTCAAATTTTGTCGTTTTCTGGGCCAAAACACACGGACCGTGTAAAATCACACGGTCTGGTCGTGTAACCTTCGGGTGAAATGTGTCCCTTGCGCCCAGATTTACACGGCCCGTGTAAATTCACATGAGCAGACCGTGTAACCTTCGGGTGACATGAATTTTTCACCCTCCAAGCCCCCTTCAAGGGCTCCTAAACCCCTCCTAACATTCTGTTACCTCAAACTCTTCTCCAACACCACTAAAAACCACTACAAATCCATTAAACAACATCAAACATCATTGAATCTCAACTCCAAAAGATTCATCACATACATTCTTCTCAACTTCAACATATTCTTCTAACACTAACAACAATTGGCTAACTCAACCAAGGATAACCACATACATCATACTCAAACTTAAAAGAAACGTAATCATACAATACAAACTTCTCAATTCTCAATCTCTAATCATCCACCATAGCTCACAAGTTCATACTTCTCATTCAACATCGTCACTTGTCATATTTAAACTCTCAACTCCGAAATCCAAATTTCACACACTACATACCATTAAGAAGGTAAGCAGATAATCTACCACCTTCAATAAGTTTCCAATCGATAACATCCTATTCTAAAACGAACAACAATTCGCAATCATAACCAAAACATACGCATACACAAAAATCCATTTTTCACAATCATATATTTTAATCTTTAAAAACTATACATATACAAGGGTAAACTATCAATTTCCTGCTCTCATTCTATACAAAGTAAATAATTGAACAAGTTCATTTACAAATCAAAATACACATCCCAAAATAAACAATACAAATGAATGCTCAAAGTTCATCATCTTAATAATCTATACAAAGGGTTCAACTAGCTTAATGCAAAAGCTATCTATCTCGGAGTCGTCCAATTCTCTTGTAAGAATCGCTAAATCTTCTCGCACTGCACCTAAGGAGTGGGAAAAATGGGTTTAGCTTCACAGCTTAGTGGCTAAACTATTTATAGCCATTGGCGTTGAGCCACACAATCAAGCATAATTATAAACATTCACAAGCATATTCATCGCAATGACCATTCAACCTTCACAATACGATTCACCTTTCATAATTCTATCATCACAAATGACACATTTGATGTAATTCATCATTCAAGCATATCACTAAAAAATTTCATCATAGTTTGACACATAAGATGCAAATGCACACATAATTGGCTCGAGGGTTCCGCGAACAAAACAGAGAAAACGAAGTTTACTCCGTGAACGAAACGAGTCCACTTTTCGGATCTCATGGGCCACAAGCGGGCAGCCGGGAGATGGCTTAACGTCAACGTACACGTGACTACGAAACGGTTCCTCTCTCGCCCACACAAAGCACATAATCACATCTTATGCTCAATTCAATCATTCTTTCCATTTTATCAAAATGCCATCATACAAGGCATAACATTATCATGCTCATAATTTAATTCGAAATGTCATAACCTTTTTTTAAAGTATGACATGGTCACCATTCATCATACAAGGAGTCATTCGTCTTTATGTCACAAAATGCCATGATTCAATTCAATGGCATGACAATCATACTCAAACTCAATCATATCAAAATGTCATACATAATTTCAATGCATAACATGCCATAACACATATTATAGTGCAATTTCCACAAACCATCATTTCAAGCAAGTCAATTAGCACACAATAATATAAACAATGCATTTTACTCATTGCACAACAACTATAAATAATTTACCTACCTTAAAAAGCTAGGAAATTTCAAATTCAATGGCTTCCTTCTTCTTGTCCTTGGATAAGCTCTTGATTTCCTAAACACAAACAAAATTTCATAAATTGCAATTAGATTGGAAAATTCCCAAACCTATCCATGGCTCATATAGGTTAGAAAATTCCGAAATCTAACTTAGAACCCAAAAATCCGATGGATTCCACCATCTTCTTCTTTCTCACAATCACTTCCCACATAAACCCCTCTTTCTCTCTCTAAAACTTCTTATACACAAAACCACAACCCATTTCTCAACTAAAGCAAGAAAAAAGATAATGAAAACTTACCTTAAAGCTTGATTCTTCCTCCATTTCCAAGAATTTCTTCCCTTTTTCCCACCTTTTTCAATTTTCTTCTCTTCTCCTCTTCTCCCTTTCGTTTTCTCTCCCTTCTTTCTAGCTTCCACGACACTCCTCTCCCCTTCTTTCTTATTTTTTACCTTTTTTATTTCATTGCTCTTCCTATTTTGCCCTTCATTAATGTTGTCTTTCCCATTTTACCCTCCTTTGGTCTTTAACCTCTCATCTCATACTTCTAACTTCTTAACTAATAATCATGGGACAATTGAAGGAATTTGGTAACACCTCCTTCTAGAAAAATGTTCCTTTATATCTTAATTTCATAATGCCACAAAAATCATTTAATTTGTTGCACGACACCAAGAGTTATAGTCCAAATATCTCAGACTGCCATTATGCTGAAAAATTTTCCAGCACTTTACTTCTATCCAAAAATTGACAATCTTAGAGGCTGAATTAAAATTCACTTTCTTCAGACAAATTGTAGCGTTATCTTTCTAGTTTAATCCAAAACAAGAATCACCTCATTTGGATGACCAAAGCAAACTTTATGGCCAAAATACTAACTGCACTTATTAGTCCAAGACTGAACACTAAAACCGACTTCAATTTAGAAATTGGAAGTCTTAGGGGCTAAATTGAAATTCGATTCCTTCATATGACTTGTAGCCCCATGTCTCAATTTTATTTTGCCTCAAGAATCAATTCAATTGGATCTCTACAGATCGAGAATTTCCCAAAATACTGAACCCTGTTTAGAAGACTATCCAACTCACTTGATTAAAAACAATCTCTTTCCATTTCTTTTCAATTTCATAAATTCTCCTTTTTTATATACATGAACAATCTCCAAAATTTTCTTATTTAGTAGTCCTAACTTTCAAGATAAGTTAGGGGTCCAACAACAGATGCCAACTCTCCACCTCCACCTAACCCACCTAATTCACCAGCCTTGTTTCCACTCCCGCCGCCTATCTTCATTTAACAAACCTGCACCTACCATCAACCAACTTCGTCTGTCTCTTCTAGGCACAATTCGGTGAGTTTCACGTGTTCATATAATTCACTCTCACTTTCTTCTAATTTCCAGCCTACACCTTAACAACCCTTACCTACCACATCTGTCAACAACCGACCCACCCCTTCTTACGTATCACTGTCAACCTTCAACTACCTCTCCAAATACCAATTCCACTATATCGACAAATCCCACCCAAACCTCTTTGCCTTCACCAACTCACCGTCCCATCACCAGATCTCAAAATAATATTTTCTGCCCTCGCAAGCCCTTTGATTACCTTGCTCATGTTCTTGTCACACTAACCCCTCACACATTTAAGCAAGCATAACAACACCTTGAATGGAGATCAGCAATGCAAGCTAAATTTGATGCCTTAATTTGGAATAAAACATGGGAATTAGTTCCTTTGAATTCTAACAATAATATTGTTGATTGTAAGTTGATCTATAGGCTAAAAAGAAAAGATGATGGTTCTGTTGATCGATTCAAGGCACATCTCATAGCCAAGGGCTTCACGCAATGTCCTAGCATTGATTATCACTCCACATTTAGTTCTATTGTCAAGCCTACCACAGTCCGCATACTTCTTTCCCTTGTTATCCAAAACAATTGGGTTTTGAATCAGCTAGATATAAACAATTCCTTTCTCCAATGCACACTTAAAGAAGAAGTCTTCATCCATCAACCGCCTGGGTTTGTAGATCCTAATCACCCAACACATGTTTTTCGGTTACGCAAGGCCATCTACATGTTAGTGTAAGTCGACTTGTACACTCGTGTAACTCAACTTATGCCCTTTCGGTACTGATAAGTCGACTTGTATGTTCGATAACTCGACTTATGTACCGTAAGATTGTTAGAGT
>JAOTAZ010000005.1:4853029-4866740 GCA_025629785.1 Erythroxylum oxycarpum
GGTCTCTTATCATAGGATACGTACCGGAATGACCTACGGGCGTCCCGGTGGGTACTCTATGGTAAGGGGGCGCTACACTAATGCAAACTTTAGAGAAGTCTCATAGTACATCTTTTTCTCTATAAAGTAAAGAGGTTGTTTTCGACAATAAAATATGACATGAAGCGTTTAAAAAAAATCTTCAAATATATTATGCAAGTTTAGAAGACAAAATAAGAATAATAAGAATACTAATAATAATAAGAGTAAGAATAAGAATAAGACAAATAAGAATACAAATATTAAGAAAATAATAATAAGAAGAAGAAAATGATGGTAATGATGAATAAAAGAAGAAAAGCCCGACCAGTTGATCAAACAGATGCCCAATTGATCAACCTGATGCACACGACAGAGGCATCACATACAAATCAAATCTAACAAACAGGCAGAAGAAAGAAATATGCAAAAATTAACAAATTAAAAGCAATAGTCAGAATGCATATAGCAAAAAAGCTTAGATAATTAGAGATACCGTGACCAAAGCCTTTCTAGACACATAACCTAGATATGGGTAGCGGGGCTAGAAGCATAGATAAGCTCGTTTATGGATCTTAGATACTCCACTACTTCACCTACTAGAAAAGAAAATTTCAAAAACTTGAGTGATGCATCAACAGTGGCGAAGCCACTTGTAAGAGATGCCCACCCTCAAATTTTTTTTAAAAGAAGATATATATGTATATGGAGGTTGCCCACCCTAAAAGAATGTCGTTACCCATGGTAGATTGGATTAAAAAAAACTAAATATATATACATTGCCCCCCCTAAAATAAATTCCTGGCTTTGCTACTGTGCATCAACAATGGTAAATGCAGCAATGAATATGCATAAAAAATCATTTCTTGTCCTTGTATCCTTCTTCTATTTGTAGTTAAGCTAAAAACTTTGGTTTCAATGAAGTCTTATAGGTTAATGTGACGGGATTCAATCTAAAAGATTGAGCTCGAAGTATTTGTTACGGTGGTGAAGATACTAGTAAGGGAAAAATCTAGAAAAATGAACAAACAATGAGAGGAGATCGCTTGCTCAAGTTTATGATTCTTTGATACATCTTAATCTCGATTCACGTAATGAATTTCTTTGACCAAATATATAGGACACGTTTACTAATATATCCTCTTGACCAACAAGGTCGCATGTCAGATAAACCCTAGTTGCAGCAGGTTGCTTCTACACAAATTGATAACTTGTTTCGTCAATTTCAAATATAAAACATGAATGTGACCAAATATTCCCACATTATTATGTCTGCTAATGCCATCATGCAAAATTTACAAAGAGAAAACAGATTACGCATATCTACAAGATCATGCATGTATACCAATTTGACGGTTCATGTAATGGATCGCAAAAGCCACGGAGTACAAACAGTAATCTTTGCGCCACTAACCCCTATGGGGTATGGATGTATATAATTTGATTACTATATTAAGAATACATACGGTCAAACGTGCAGAAATAGTTGGAAATTTACAAGTGGCGATTTTGATATCATAAGGTTAGGCAAGTACACCAAGAGAATGTCTACATGGAATCCTCAATTCGCGACAAAAGGAATGTGCGGAGAGAGCCAAGCCAGACTACATATTGAATTGTCGTATGCCTGCTAGGAAATATCTAAGTACATCCCTCAAATGGGCACTCTGCGTTTTGGACCTCCTAGCCGCTAGTGTTACGTCTGCGTTATCTCTTCTGCTGGATTGTCGTTTCACCTATGCTGCACGTTTTTGGCTCTTTGCTAATGGCGTTTTGTCCTGTCTCAAGCTGCTGCCGTTTTCTGCTGATAGACTCTACGTTTTGTGCTTTTATTTCTCTTACGTACAGTCGTTTTATTCTTCTCTGTCCAGCGATAACTTGTTGTCGTTTTCTCTTCTGTTGGCCTCCTCTGCTGTCGTTCTCCCTTGCTTCTTCCTGCTTTGCTACGTCGTTTTGGTGTGGACTAGTACGTTGCATTTTCTCCTTTGGGTGCCTGAGTTTTGCTCCTGTCTTCTCTGTGTTTTGGGCTATTCTGCTGCCGTTTTGCTTCTTGCTTCGGGCGTATTGGCTGGGGTTTTTCTTTCTTGCTGTCATTTTCTGCCAGTAGGGGACGATAAATACTCACAGAACTTACTAAAATGACGTTCTGCTGGGTCTAGAAAATTGAAAAAGAAAAGGGTTTGGACACACTAAATTTCCCTTCAATCCGAACTGAGGATGGGTTTTCAGAGTCGACTCACCCTCGTGGGGTCGCAAAAGAGGAAGAGGAGCTTAATTGGTACGAGGAATTTTCTCGTGTATTGGTTGGACTAAATTCTGGCCTTTTTTTATTTGAGATGAATGGCAGGAAACTGAAGTGAGATTTATGAGACAATTATGCTCATCTATTGACAAGATATGTACAACCTGTTGAATTGATGCTCTTATTTTCAGTTATTTGGGAGTACCTCTTGAATTGATGCACTTGTTTTCAGTTATTTGGGAGTCACTTTGGCAAGTGACGTGAATTGTATTGCTTTTGTTGCCAATATTTAGAAAGCTGGCATGATTGTGACAAATTGGTTGCTTTTTGCGGGAATGGAACATTCCAAAACCTAGGCACTTGCGTCTTCTGAGCACTGCTTTACAGGGAGAGACTGTAAGCAACAGTTTGTAAAGTAGCTAATTAGATAGTCTTATCAAATGTAAGCAACAGTTTGTAAATATGTTTTCTTTCTGACTTTATTGATTGTTCTTTTGAGAGTCGAATGAGAAGCTGTCAGATCTCTGTGTCCCTTTTGTTGGGAATTTATACCTTCTAAATTCACACCCAAGGATATTTAATAGACAAAAATATCAGAAAATAATAACACAAGAGAATTTACGTGGAAACTCCTAAACCGGAGAAAAACCACGAGCACCGAGAAGAAAATCCACTATGTGAAAAATTCTTACAAGCACACAATTTTTCCTCTCACCCAATCCCCTAATACACCAACACACCCATAAAGAAATACCCAAGACAAACTCTCCAACTCTCAACTCAAAGGAGGAATTTAACTAGAGTCAAATTTGTACTACAAATCTTTGACCTTGTTTGGTGCATTAAACAATAAAGTAGTAACCTCGTTATATAGGTAACAACATTGCCTCAATTGTTGTCCCCAACCAATATGGGACAACAAAGGAGCCAAAAAAATTTAACAGATGATGGTTGGTGCCCGCTCTGTTAGAATTTTATAGATCATGTGTATAAATATATGCACGTATATTTCTATCTCCACATAGACTTAATAAAATGTAATTTAATTTTAGTAATTAATTAGGCCTACAAAAATATTAATTAATTATTAGTATGAGCCTGATGTGTAGAAGTCTATTATGAGCTATTATAGTTAATGGGCCCACAATAGTTCGTAAGTCAAAACTGACTATAAATAGGGTTGTAGTCTCCAAGTCAGATTCTTCTTGACATTTTCTCTGAAAAAGGTTTTGTTAGTTTTCTCTGTTCCATAAGGAGAATTCATTCGGTTTCTGAATCTTGGCTTGAAAGACACAAATCCAACAAGTTTTGTTGTTTACGCTTTTGTTATGCAATGGATTCATTGTTTATTCGATCTGTGTGTAATTCTGGTTGATTAATTGTTTAGAAATCTGATTATAATAATCATAAGGCTAAATTTCTAACAAGTGGTATCAGAGCCTCATCACGTAGATTGTTTCAACATAATATTCAGTTTCATTTTTCACTCCATTTCGTATGTTTTATGATAGTAAAAATGAATTATAGATTTATCATTTGAGTTTTTTTTGTTTTGGGTTGTTGTTAATTATTTTCTTAATTATAATTGACTGAGATAGAATTTTTTGATAGAAATGTTTTGATTTCTTGATTATCTAGTATGTGATTAATTGGAAAACAAGTAAACGCTTCTATTGTCAAAAACATTGATATCATGACAATATGTTAAAATCTGGCTTTCAATTTTTACAAACTTGTTTTACATTCAGGTCCTTCAAATCGAGTCTACAACCCGACAGAGGTTAGGGATAACTCCCTGACCGTTCTGCATTCGTCAAGCGTTTCACACTTGCTCCGTTTCGTTAGAGTGCATGAAGAGGCACGTCTTATGGTCTTATCCTTGTTTTAACCTGTCAGTTTTTTTAAAATTTATTTATCAAGTCTGATAGACTTCCTTACCATTTATACATTGGAAGACAATACACATCGTTTGTGGGGGTCGAGACTTCCTTACCATTTATTTAGTACTCACCAATTTATACATTGGAAGACAATACATGTCGTCTGTGGGATTCGACCCCATGACAAAAGTGTTAAAAGCCTTGTGCTCAACCACCCAAGTTAGCCATTCATAATTTTAGCTCAAAATATATATATTATCTTTGTGGGCCGTGATGGTTGTCTACCAGTTTGGGTTAAGTCATTTGGACTTAATTTAAATATTATTACTAACTAAGGTTATAATTTCGTAATAATTAATTGAAGTCAAAATTTGGGGTTAATTAATTGTTCATTTTTTATTATAATTAAATTACCTAATTTTATCTAAACTTTATGTGCTTATCATTTTGAATTAAATAGATTGAACCAATATGTTGCTAAAATAAACTCTATTGGGTAAAATTTATTAATTTAGAGTGAGAATGCATGTTTCATCTCTGCGAAATAATCATCCCAAAGGAAGGTTATTTTGGCCAAATGGCTGGTAATTTAATTTTGTCTATGTGAAATAATCGACCCAAAGGAAGGTTATTTTGGCCAGATAGTAAGTAAATTTTTATAACATCACTGTGAAATAATCAGCCCAAAGGAAGATTATTTTGACATGATGGGTAGTATTAAATTAGGTGAAGCATTTGGCTTAACATACTGACAATGCGTCGGTCCAAAAAAAGGCACATTGTTAGGCCGTTTTAGTTTCAATATTTTTACTATGACCAAAAGTACCACTTATAAATTATTATTTTTGTCTAAAGACTGAATAATAATTTTATGCTAGGGATCTTGTAATCACCCCCTTTACAAATTTTGCTATTTTGACTTCTTAACTTCTTAACTAATCGTGAGCATTTTATTTTGTTTTCTTTCTTCAAGTGTCATCAATTTCTGCCAACATGAACAATATTCCTGTGCTTAACGGCATAAACTTTAAGAAATGGAAGGAGCACATAATGATTATGCTTGACTGCATGGATCTAGACTTTGCATTTAGATTTGAACGTCCTGTAACTCTGACCACCATCAGTACCGTTGATTAGATAGCTACATACGAGAATTGGGAACGTGTAAACTGCATGAGTCTGATGCTCATGAAGCATTCTATTCTAGACTCCATCAGAGGTGGAATTCCTGATGAGGCTGATGCTAAAAGTTTCCTTAAGCAAATTTCTGACCGATTCGCTACAAGCGAAAAGGGCAAAACAAGAATTGTGCTGACCAAGCTTGTTTCAATGCGCTATAAGGGAAAAGGAAACATTAGGGAGTACATAGTGGAAATGTCTAATCTTGTCACGAAGCTGAGGGCACTTAAGTTAAAGTTGTCTGATGATATACTCGTGCACTTGGTTTGATTTCCTTTCTTACACAATTCAGTCAGTTCAAAGTCTCCTACAATACTCAAAAGGAGAAATGGACCCTAAATGAGCTTATAGCTCAATGTGTGCAAGAAGAAGAGAGGCTGAAACAAGAGAAGACTGAAAGCGCTCATTTAGCATCAACTTCTCAAGGAAATTCCAATAAGAGGAAAAGGAAGAAAGGTAAAGAAACTGCAAACTCTGGAACAGCGCAAGGTGCACAAAAGAAACAGAATACGACTATTCTCTGCTTCTTTTGTAAGAAACCTGGTCACGTAAAGAAAGAATGTACCAAGTGCGCCAACTGGCGTGTTAAGAAAGGTATATTTCTCAACTTTTTTTATTCTGAAGTTAATTTGGCTTTAGTACCAATTGTCACTTGGTGGATGGATATTAGAAAATAATATTTTATTAGTTTCATAGACAGTTACTCTCGCTATAGTTATTTGTACTTAGTTCATGAGAAGTCACAGTCCTCAGACATGTTTAAGAATTTTAAAGCTGAAGTTGAAAATCAACTAAGCAAGAAAATAAAGGCTGTCAGATCTAACCGTGGTGGTGAATACTTTGGTAGATATTATGGGTTAGGTGAACAATGTCAAGGACTCTTAGCCAAATATTTGACTGAGTGAGGTATAGTTGCTCAATACACCGTGCTTGGGACTCTTAGTTAAAACGGTGTAGCTGAAAGACAAAATTGAACTCTTAAGGACATGGTGAGAAGTATGATTAGTCATTCTTCTTTACCATAATCACTTTGGGGCGAAGCACTTAAAACTGCATTTTATATCCTAAACCGAGTTCCTAGCAAAGCAATAGCTAAAACCCCATACGAGTTGTGGACAGGTAAGAAGCCTAGTATTAGGCACTTACATGTCTGGGGTTGTCCAGTCGAGGCAAGGCCTTATAGGCCGAATGAAAAGAAACTGGACTCAAGAACTATTAGCTGTTACTTTGTAGATTACCCAGAAAAGTCGAGGGGTTTCAAGTTCTATAATCCCTCAACCAGATCCTTTTTCAAAACAGGGAATGCCAAATTCATTAAGGATGTTGATTACAATGGGAGTAATCAAAATATAGATATTGTATTTGAAGAGGAGTGTGTTAACATTTCCACTACAGTTACCATTGAAAGTGATGGGCTATCCATACCTAACACTATTCAAAATATAAATCAGGATAATATTGAAAACACAATTTTACCTGCCATACTATTGATCAGGAAACATTACCTGATCAAGGCAATGAAAATCAATAACCTCAATTAGAAGTGCCTATTAGGAGATCCACTATAGAAAGGAGAAGTGCAATATCAGATGACTACATTGTATATCTCAATGAACATGAATTTGGCGTTGGGGTGGAGGATGATCTGACATCTGTAAGTCAAGCCAAATCATGTTCAAACTCTGATAAGTGGATTGAAACCATGAAGGAGGAAATGAAGTAATGGCAGCCAATGGCATTTGGGATCTTGTCGAGTTGCCTAAAGGAGCGAAACCGTTTGGTTGCAAATGGATAATTAAAACCAAAAGGGACTTGCATGGTAACATTGAAAGATATAAGGCACGCTTAGTCACCAAAGGCTTCACTCAGAAGGAAGGCATTGATTATAAAGAGGCTTTTTCTCCAGTTTCAACAAAGGACTCTTTTAGAATCATTATGGCACTTGTAGCTCATTGTGATCTCGAGCTACATCAAATGGACGTAAAAACAGCGTTTCTCAATGGAGACATTGATGAAACAATATACATGGTGCAACCAGAGTACTTTGAATCCAATAATTCACAGCACCTTGTTTGCAAACTTAAGAAGTCCATTTATGGTTTAAAGCAGGCATCCCGCCAATGGTACCGGAAATTTGATCAAGTGATAACCTCATTTGGTTTTAAAGAAAACATCGTTGATCAGTGCATATATATCAAGTTCAGTGGGAGCAAATTTATTATCCTGGTGCTATATGTAGATGATATTCTACTAGCAAGCAGCGATATGGGCCTATTGCATGAAACCAAGAAATTTCTATCAAAGCATTTTGAAATGAAAGATCTTGGTGATGCATCTTTTGTCTTGGGTATACAGATCTATAGGGATCGTAAGGACGGTATACTTGGATTATCTCAAAAGGCCTATATTGATAAGGTGCTAAGCCGATATGGCATGCAGAATTTTGCACCAGGAGACACTTCTGTTTCAAAGGGTGATAAGTTTAGTTTGCTCCAATGTGCTAAATTGGACACACAAAAGGATGAGATAGATAAAATCCCTTATGCTTTGGTTGTAGGGAGTCTCATGTATGCATAAGTATGTATGCGCCCGGATATAGCGATCATAACGAAGATGTTAGGCAGATATTTGAGTAACCTGGGAATGGATCACTAGAAAGCAGCAAAACAGGTTATGAGGTATTTACAAAGAACAAAGGATTATATGCTCCATACAGAAGGTTAGAGCGATTGGAAATCGTTAGAGACACTGACTTTGATCATGTTGGATGCTTAGATGGTAGAAGATCCAACTCAGGTTATGATTTCATGGTAGGTGGAGGAGTTATGTCATGGAAAAGTGAAAAACAGAAACTTATAGCTTCTTCTACCATAATGGCAGAATATATAGCCTGTATGAAGCATCATGTCATGGAATAAGGTTGCGAAACTTTATCACTAGGTTGCAAATGGTTGATGATATAAAAAGACTACTAAAGATTTATTGTGATAATGAAACCACTGTATTGTATTCAAATAATATCCAAAGTTTATCGAAATCAAAGCATATCGACATTAAGTATTTGGCCGTGAAAGAAAGGGTTCAGAATCTTCAAGTGTCTATAGAACATATTGGTACAAACTCCAATATTGCAGACCCACTCACCAAAGGGTTGCCACCTTCAATATTTCATGTACGAGTGGCCAATATGGGTGTAGTAGGTCTGTCAGACATGTCACTTTAGTGGGAGTTAATCTTTTACTTCTATGAATGTTCTTTGACATCTAAAATTTATGTTTTAAGGTAAGTGAGAATAGGAATAGGAATGAATATAGTAAGGAATAAGAATGGAGTATAGCCAACAATGAATCTCATTCCTCTTGTAATCAACAGATATAGAGTATTGCTGAAAATGGGGGAATGAAAGTGTTACCCCTATTGATACTAAACATGAGTTTTCATTCTATACCCATACATTTCTCCCCATTACTCCCAAACAAGCACCCCCTAAGTTTCTAAGGTCTAAAGTTATCTTTCTGTACAGAATTTGGTTTATGAAATCTAATGAAGTTCATGATTATCTGAAAATTCTAAACATATGGATTTTGCTTTCTATTGCGATATTGCATAAGGCTAGAAAATGTTTTGACACTCTCCGAGTCACAAATTTTGGACAAGTTAGAAATAGGCATGATTATGATCACATCACATATAATTTTCATGATATGCATCCATACTTGATCTATGTCATTGATTCTGCTGATCTTGTGACAATTGTTCGGTTTAGTCACACAATTAAATGACAAAAGCCGTTTTGATCCTACACTAGTAAAGTTGATGGACTAGATTGTTTTGGTATATTTCTAAAATGAGATAGCAAGTTTGCGCGCATTAAGTTTTCTTCTATGTACATTATCTGGAAACATACGTAGCCCAAGTAAAAGATTGTTAGAATTTTATGGGTCATGTGTATAAATATATATGTACGTAGATTTCTATCTCGGTTATAGGCCTGATAAAATATGATCTAACTTTAGTAAATTAATTGGGCCTACAGAAATGTTAATTAATTATTAGTATGAGCCTGATGTGTAGAAGCTTATTACGAGTTATTATGGTTAATAGACCCATAATGGACCGTAAGTTAAACTAGACTATAAAAATGGTTGTGGTCTCCAAGTCAGATGCATTCTTGACATTTCTTCTAAACAAAGTTTGTCAGTTCTCTCTGTTTCATAAGGAGAATTCATTTGATTTCTGAATCTTGGCTTGGAAGAAAACAATTCTATCAAGTTTCACTGTTTACACTTCCGCTTAATAATGGATCAAGGTTAGTGTTCTTATTTGTATATATATTATTGTGGTTCGGTCGGATTTTGCTGGGGTTGAACGTTATTGCTTGGATCCATGATTTTGTTTGACTTTGACTGGAGAACGCCTGCAAAACAAGTAAAGGCACGCCGGGGGTTGGTTCCCGGAAGGCCCATCCGACGCTCAAGTTAGTCTTTTGAGAGAAAATCAGTCGAAGAGAACAAAGGAAAAACTAGGGTTGTATTATTGTACCTGTATCATGGTAGAATAGTACCTTATATATGACGTGAATGCTAGGTTTAGGTTTTTACGTAGATCTTTGTGTTTGCATGGGAGACTAATACCTAACGGGCCGTGGTCATGTGGAGATGGGCTTGGGCCTAGCACAGCCGACCCAACCATAATCCCCCCTACTCCTCGAGTCTGAGCCAAGGGAAGGATCAAAGGAGTACATAAATATGAGACAATATGTTTCTCAGGTAGCTCGTGCTAGGCCCGATCGATCAATTACGTTGTGATGCGGCCGGTTGAGCAAATGTAATGTCTCAACGGACCGGTCGTGGATAATCGACCGATCGGCTGCAGCGATATGGCAGGTCGATCGGGTTTAGCGTTGAGGTCGAAACTGATCGACTAGATGGCTAGAATTAAACAGAGCTCTAGGCGTGATCATTACTGACGGTTCGTGTTTTCTGATAGGTTGTCGCGCACGTCTTTCTGGCTGCTGTACAACTATCGGGTGCGCCCTTTTAACTACCGTGCAGCCGTCATCTGTCAAGCGCGTCCTTTCAGTTAGTGAACCGTTCCGGATTTCAAACAACCCTAATTCGCCTCAGCTCAGATTTTGCCACGTGTCTGTGTTGGCTCGGATGTTTGTCACGCATCAAGCATTGGTTGGAACGTCCATTCGGCCGATCTTCTATAAATACTCAGGATTGATAAACTACAGACTTTCTTCACGCTTATTTCACACCCTCTTGCTTTCGGTTTCCATAGTTCGCTTTTAATCGACGTTGAAATCCCTGACTTGAATCACCAAATTAGGTACATTATTTTTCCTCGCTTCATCTTCTAAACTTCTTTTTGCAGAAATGTCGTCAACCAGTCCTACACATGGGGTTAGTCCTAGGGGTGGAAACGCTGAAAGGGCCTTGCAGGCAGCTGGAACACTTGAAATGCTGGCGGAAGTGAGGGCGCCGGAGGCTGACGGGAATGAGGTGCTCGAGGCTGGAGAAACTGAGGAAATTGGGGCTAGTACCCGAAAAGATGGACAGATTATGGAGAAACTGCCGAGTGACCCATCGACGATGACTACCGCAGAGTTGAATCGGTCTGTTATCAAGAATAACATCCATGCGGCATGGGGACCTAGGCTAGCCGCCAAGGACGAGCAGATTCATAGCAGTCCAGGGAGTATTTTGCTGTGTCGGATAGCTTTTTCTCGGTCAATGGTATGAAGCTTCTGTATGCTCCAATCATTGACGAGTTATGCCACGCCTATCAACTAAGACCGAGCCAGATTCCCCTGAACGACTGGAGGTTTATCAACGGTCTAACCCTACTATGTCATCAATTTGGATGTCCCCTGTCAATCGACATTATGCTCCATTTCCTGCAGATGAACCAAAGCTCGAGCGTCGGGGCCGAGGTCCCTCACCTCTAGTATAGGGATACCCGTTATCGTCCTGCTGGAACTGCTTCCAAAGTCCAAGCTTGGCGGACGAAGTATTTCTTCGTGAGATCCCTCGAGTCGCCCTTTGAGCCAAGGCCGTGGAGGTATCCCTTAGTCGAGCGATGGAACGACCTCTCGAACTTACATCTTACCCAAGAGTGAGTCAGGGGTGATCAACCGAATCAAGACGCTCGGGCGGTATAACTTTGATTCCCTCATCCGGGGATATCGCGGGGGAGCCTTAGCGGACTCATTTCTAGTTAACTCGGCCCCCCGAATTAGCGGGCTAGGAGAAGAGATTATGCCTCCTAGTCAATTTTTTGCAATCTGATCGCTTACCACATGCTCATGTATTATTTTCAATGTTTGACCTGCTTTTATTGGTATGCAGATATGACAAAGATGGGCAGCTTTCCCAGACCCCCCAGTTTCAATAGGGATCAGTGCAAGGCTAATAAGCCTTACAAAATCAAGGGCCAAGGCAAGAAGGGGGAGGCCAGTGCGGATACTGCTCAGTCGAGTGTTTCCGAGCCAGATGTAGCTCAGACTGTTGTCCCCGAACAGTCCGCAACGCTCGTCCCGTCGGCAATCTCCGGTCGACCAGCATCGATGACCCCTTCGGCTGGTGAAAACCCAGTGGTCTTTGTGGAGGAGGAGGAAGAGGAGGAACCACCTCTGAAGAGGAGAAAGAAAGTCGTTTGGGTTCTCAACCCACCGTCCTGCTCGTCAGACAAGGGCAAGGGGAAAGAGAAAGAGAGAGAGAAGGAGAAAAGCAAAAGAAAAAAGCAGGCGATCGGCACTGGGGAATGGGTGTCCACCATCCGTCTGGATGAGACTGCGTCGATTAGGGACCCCGATGTGGCTCTTCATATCGTCGAGAAGGTCCTCCCACTTACGAACGAGAAACTTATAGATTCGTTGAATAATGAAGAGTTGTCTGCCCGTCTCGTCCGCAGCTGTGTAAGGGATCTGATGTTAGCCTATACGATGCACCAGCGTGTTGGATAGCTCGGTGAGACTTTCCTAACGCTGGATCAGGAGGTCCACGGCCTTCTTGAACAGGTGAAGACTTTGAGGACCGAGCTGTAGGAAACGAAGGAGGAGCGGGACTTCCTTCGGAACTCTCTTCCTTAGAGGAGGAGAGAACAGAGGAGAAGAAGTCTTAGGAAGAAGAGAGGTGCATGCTGAGGGCCCAGCTTGTCTCGAGAGAGGAAGAGAAGAGCAGGGTGGTCGCAGCGAAGGACGGGCTGGCCAAGGAGTGCAAAGTCTTGGCGAAGAGGGTGGAGATGGAGCAGGAGCTTCAGGCGAAATTCTTCGAGGACTGCCATACAGCGGTGAGGGATAGGTGAAGGGCCGAGGATAAACTGAAGGAGTTGCAAGGCTCCATCAAGGAGCAAAGAGTTGAGGCGATCAAGCGGTGGAAAAGGCGATTTCTACAGGAGCAGTGCTTAGAGTTCGCCTGTGATCTGGGCCTTTCCAATTTGAAAAATTGCCACAGCGTTTGCATTCCTGCCGGGTTGGATGGTCCTTCCTTCGAAGATTACGCCGAGCCAATGCTACCTACCAAGCTCGGCCTTTCTCTGGGTGAAATGAGGGAGATAGCTAAGAGAAAGGAAGCGTTGGTTCCGGACGAGGAGTTGGACCTTAGCTCGGACGAGGAAGACGAGCGAACTCCCGAATGTACCTCTCTGGTTCTTCCTGCAAACTTCGGTCCCGCTTCGACTGCTTTGTCGACCTCCCCTTCAGCCGATCCGACTGTTTTCCCTCCTGATCCTGTCTCAGCTGTTATTTCGAACCCTGAAGCTGCTTCTCCAGGACCCGTTGTTAGCTCTTCCTCTCCAGCCGAGGGATGATTTTTCATTTTTCCTCCTTTTAAAGCCTCTCTGGTCGGGCTTGTGACCAGATAAACATAAATAAAATTGTTTTCTTAGCGTCATCATTTGCCTCGCTAATTTTAGAAATAAAAACTTTTAAACTGTCATTGGCTTGACATAATTTCGGTTAGCTCGTAACGAACCAGAGCGTTCGGCCTAAGTCGATCATGGTCGCCAAACTTGACACGATTCAATCAAACAATACTGAGGTCGATCAACCCAAGACTCTGTTCTCGGCATCCTCCAGCTCCAAGGATTTTGTCTTAGAAACCTGGCCGAACGAGGTGTTGAGTGCCGAGGTATGTCGAGGATCAAGCGATCCAAGATCCTGTCTTGGCATCGCATGGTTCCAACATCTTGTGTTGACAACCTTGTCGAAAATGGTCGATGTCGAGTGATCCAAGATCCTGTCTTGGCATCGTGTGGTTCCAACATCTTGTGTTGGCAATCTTGTCGAAAATGGTCGATGTTGAACAATCCAAGATCTTGCCTTGGCATCGCGTGGTTCCAACATCTTGTGTTGGCAACCTTGTCAAAAATGGTCGATGTCGAGCGA
>JAOTAZ010000005.1:4978525-4990812 GCA_025629785.1 Erythroxylum oxycarpum
ATTTAAATATTTAATATGATTAATTTTATATAAATACTTTTGCATAATGTATAAGTAATTCCATGCTATACTTTATTATAAATGGTTATGCTATAATTTATGATTTAGGAGTTCAAAAAAAATTTAACTACAATTTTAAAATGTTCTTAAAATAAAATGTCCTTTTTTGTTGGTCAACCAACTCGAATTGAACATTTTATAGGAGGCAGATAAATGCAGTAGGTCTTTAGCCATTTCCAGTTTTCAATATATGTCTCTTTGTTTGGTTCGTAGGTCATCAATTTGTTAAATTATAATTGCAAAACAGCCAAAGTGACGCAGCTTTTCATCTTTTTGTCTTGCACATAGTTTTTGGTTGACCTTCGTCTATACTTTAACAAACCTCTCCTCTGGTGGGGCAGCTAGAGTAGGAAAAAGATGAAAGGATATGTAAAATGCAAAACAAGATTCCAACCTATAAAAGAAACCAAACAACAAATGGTATCAGTTCTTTTCATTCACATTCTTTCCACATTTCAACAAAACTTCTTGTTTTCATTACAATAGTATTGTGAAAGATCAAAGCGAAATTGAGATGCTACATCAAAAATCAGCTCCATCTATTTGAGATTAAATCTCATTCTTAAGAAAAAGGCCAAAACAAATTTCCAATCTAAAAAGTTCATGCGGACTGCGGCATATCATGATAGCAATATGAAACATCAATAGATATCATTGGGACTTGGTGAATTCTTCCCTTAAACAGAAATCATCACAAGAACTTACTCATTAGAATAGTTGAGTTCAAAAATAACTAATTATCGTCCTAAGAAGTCTCCAAATGATAACATCCAAGCAAAAGTTAATGTTAGAACTTTGAAGATGGAAGATCGTGTTAAACACGATGGAGCACATTCTCAGACATTTCCATCAAAACTCCATCTGCATCACTTTCCTACACTTCCAGATCTCCCTTAATCAATTGAGGTGTCTGCACAACAACCAAAAAATATTAAGACAATTATACCATATCTAAATTAATAAATAGAAACGTTGGTTTTGATTTCTACTGTAATCAATCATTTCAGAAAAGAAAAGGAACATATTGTAAGGACTTCCTTTTTCAGCTACACACTGAAGCAAAATTAGGGGTGTACTAGATAGATTTCAATTGACAAGTTCAACACAAAATAAAAAAGCTACAACTTTTGGTTTCTAATTCAATTTATGATAAAAATACAGTTTGAGAAAGCTTCAAAAATATAAACAATATTATAAAGCAACTCACCTGAGTGGCTTTTCCTTGAAGAAATAAACCTTGGCGTAAGAGTGATTATCATCAAAGGGATTATAATAAACTTGGGTTTTATATGTTCTCAGAACTCCACAAGAATCTATGGCCTTAAATGTTACATAATACTTAACACCACAGGAACATGCAGAAAATGCTTTGATAACGCGTTCCAGTTTCAAGTTTATACCCTGCAAAACATAATTGAAATGGAGGTATAACAATAGCTAAGGAAACAATTCGATTTTGCAAAATGACTTGAATAATTATCATCATACCTTTTCTGCATTTTCTAAACCAATAGCATAATGAGTACATCCTGGCACCAATACTCTGTCGCAGCCTGTTAAGTTATCAACATCTAGATAACCTATACCACCAATAAAAGGAGCGCGTCTACAAAACTTATCCACAGATCCCTAAAAACAAAATAAACAAACATTAAACATCTACCATTGTAATCAACTAAGAACATAATTTTACTATTAGAAATTATTAATTAAATAAATATACAAATAGGTTTTGTCACTTTCATTGACCTGTTTGGCAAGACGCCAAGCCTGATATTGTTCATTATTGCTACAATCTCTCTCACCATCTTCGCCAGCGTCATTGTCTTCCCAACTATCATCGAATACCATTGCTTGATGGACCTTGTCCTTTGTTTCATGTAGGTTCTTGTCATCAGAAACTGTGAACTTATTGGACAGCGGTTCACCAATTATGCCTGTGGACAAGTCTTTTGATCCATCAAATTTGCTGCATTTTGAAACCATTGGTAGAGAACAGTCAATTCCCCTTGATTGTGTTGTAACAAAAGATGACAATATAATGACAAAAATTAAAAACATTTAATGAGAATCATGCAAAATACAAAAGGAAAGTAAGATGACTTCTAATAAATCAAGCATTAAACTGGACATGCAAAATAGCCGGTAAACAATTTAAGAACGTTGAGATAATAAACAACTATAAGCATATGAAACTGATTTAGTAACCAGAGACTCACTTGAGTGGCTTTTTCCTAAATTCAACAACCTCAACCTTGTCAGGGGCGAAGAAGGCATCATAATAAACAATGGTTTGATAAGTTTTTACAGTTCCACAAGAATCTATAGCATCAAATGTTACATAAAATCGTTTAGCACGACCACCACCACTGCAATTTGCTTTGATAATGCGTTCAAGTTTCAAATTTGTCCCCTGCAGAACCAAATCAAATTAACATAAACTTACAAGCAATAGACTTTGTAAATAAAAAATAAATTATTCATCATCATCCGACCTTTTCTCTGTTTTCTTCCGAAATAGCATAGTGAGTGCATCCTGGGAGCAATACTGCGTTAACATCACTTAAGTTAGCCATATCCAGAGGAATTATACCACCACCAATACAAGGGGGGCCGGGGTCAAATGCTTCCACGTCATAACCCTAAAACAAATAACAGTTAATTAATAATAAAAGTACAACAGAGACTAGCTAATCAATGTTCTTAAACAAGACATACTTACACCGCTTTCATCAATTTGTTTCGAATAGCTTAACCACTTTTCATACCGCCCACTTTTGGTGAAACCCCTTTTCTCATATTCCTCTTCGCTATCCTCGAACTCTTCCATCACCGTGTCGTCCTCCTCCGTCTTCGATGGTTTATTAAACTTATCGCAAGCAGATTCAAAGTGGCTTTCGTCAATCTTCACCTTCTTCAGCGGAGGTTTCATGAACGAAGACCGCAATGTGACATCGGCTTCCTGATTCTCCTGCAAATAATCTTCTTCGCTACGGTCGTCGACCTCCAGCATGGTTGCCGTGTCCTTCTGATTTTCAATGTTTTGAGAGACAATCAAAAATTATGTCTTGAGCCGTAAAAGCATTTTTCTCTTTTCAATGATTTCTAATATTAATTTCCATTATTTGTCAACAAAATATTTAATACTTAATAAAGATTAATACTTTTTGGTTTAATTCTTTAAAAATAATTTACTTTATATAAATATACTCTTAATTAAATATATATTATTTCAACGATAATAATAAAGTGAATAATTATTCAAAAATTTAAAATAAAATTTTACGTGACAAATAACTATTTTTGTATGATTTAACATAAACAATTTTAGTAAAATTTGTAATGTCTTAGTTCATTGATTAGCTCGTAATTTCCTTTCGTTTTTTCCTAGTATGTTTACCATCTCTCTCGTACGTTATGTATTTTAGATTTTTATTAGTTTAATAGATAGGTGGTTTTCTTAAAAAAAAAAAACTTTTATTTGTTGCAGCATGCGGTAGGTGCCAAGTTATGGCAAAACAAGCTTCAAAGTTGAATTCTGGTGAACTGGAATGGTTGAAAACTTGAAGAAACCTGCTTCTTCATGCGAATTATACTCTAGACAGAGACAGCTGACCAGCATATTTTTCTGTTTCATGTATAAAGTTTGAAAATGTAGATAAACTCAATACTTTGATTAACATTTAGAATCCAAGCTGATTTTGCTGACATGAAACTGATGTGCCACATTTTCTTTTTCTAATTCTCCAACACTTCAAATTCTTCGTAAAGGACGTTGGGGTGCTTATTGCATGATTAAAACTATGCACGAACAGCAACTTCTGATGCTATACTTCAATGTTTATATTACCATCTAACCTAACACTCCAAAAGAAAATAGGGAAAGCTGGTGGGTCAGCTAGAGGAAGAAGATAAAAGATATGTAGAATGCAAAACAAGATTCCACCCTACAAACGAAACCAATCAACAAATGGTATCAGTCTTCTTCATTCAACATTATATTGTCAATTCCTAGAATAAGAGAGTATTAAGAAAGGGACATGTTGCAGCTTTCTCTTGCGAGGTCTGTAGAAATTCTAAAACAATAATAATATTTGATATAATATATATATAATAGTTTTATGTAAATTAATATGTACTAAGGCAAATTAAGTACAATATAAAAATCAAAACAGTTTATGCTATTTTCAGATAGCAAAGGGAAATTCAATAAGTGATCCCATCAAAGTTTTGCAGGGAAATGGCAATAAAACAAGTACGATGGGGTACTATATTTTCGCAGTAGGTTGTTTACATTGTCTCTCTCCATGCTACTCTCATTTTTAGCCTCTCTTCACCAAGGTTTTTATAAATAGTCTCTCTACTACTCTCTCGATTGAACGCTCTCTTCATCGTCCTCTGCTACTTTATTGTTCAAAGGCTCTCCTCATCGTCCTCAGGTATTAGGCTGTTAGTTTCTCTTGCAATTTTTTTTCTTTTACTCTCTCCATCGTTCTTTTTCGGTGGTTTCACGGCAGACTATTTATACTGTCTCTCTCCACGCTACTATCATTTGTACCGAAGGCTGCTATAAACAGTCCCTCTACTACTCTCTCATTTGAAGGCTCTCTTCATAGTCCTTTGCTACTCTCTCGTTCGAAGGTTCTCTTCATCATCTGAAGGTTCTCATCATCGTCCTCTCCTACTCTCTTGTTTGAAGGCTCTGTTCATCGTCTAAAGGCTCTGCTCATCGTCCTTAAGTACTAGACTGTTGGTTTCCCTTACAATTTCTCTTTTCTTTTACTCTCTTCATCGTTGTTCTCTGGTAGTTTCGAAGTAGGCTGTTTATATTGTCTCCCTCCACTCTACTCTTGTTTATACCGTCTCTTCACCGAAGGCTGTTATAAACCATCTCACTGCTGCTATCTCATTCGAAGGCTCTCTTCATCGTCCTCAGGCTCTCTTCATCGTCCTCTGCTACTCTCTTCAGCATCCGAAGGCTCTCTTCATTACCCGAAGGTTCTCTTTATCGTCCTCTGCTACTCTCTCATTCGAAGGCTCTCCATCGTCTGAAGGCTTTCTTCATCGTATTTAGGTACTAGGTTGTTGGTTTCTCTTGCAATTTCTCTTTCTTTTACTCTCTTCATCGTGCTTCTCCGGTGGTTTCGCAACAAGCTATTTATATTGTCTCTCTCCACGCTACTCTCATTTGTACCTCTCTTCACCGAAGGCTGTTATAAATAGTCTCTCTGCTACTCTCTCGTTTGAAGGCTCTCTTCATCGTCCTCTACTACTTTCTCATTCAAAGGCTCTCTTCATCGTCCGAAGGCTCCCTTCACCGTCCTCAGGTACTAGGCTATTGGTTTCTCTTGCAAGTTCCCTTTTCTTTTACTTTTTTAACCGTTCTTCTTTGGTGGTTTCACAGCAAGTCGTTTATACTGTCTCTCTCCATGTAACTCTTGTTTGTACCCTCTCTTCAGCAAAGGCTGTTATAAACAGTCTCTCTGCTACTCTCTGTTTCGAAGGTTCTCTTCATCGTCCGAAGGCTTTCTTCATTGTCCTCTGCTGCTCTCTGGTTCGAAGGCTCTCTTCATCATTCGAAGGCTCTCTTCATCGTCCTCACGTACTAAGCTGTTGGTTTCTCTTGCAATTTCTCTTTTTTGTTACTCTTTTCATCGTTCTTTGTCGGTGGTTTCACAGCAGGCTGTTTATACTGTCTCTCTTCATGCTACTCTCGTTTGTACCCTCTCTTCACTAAAGGCTGTTATAAACAGTCTCTCTGCTACTCTTTCGTTCGAAGGCTCTCTTCATCTTACAAAAGCTCTCTTCATCGTCCTCTACTATTCTCTCGTTTGAAGGCTCTCTTCATCGTCCTATGTTACTCACTCATTCGAAGGCTCTCTTCATCGTCCGAAGACTCTCTTCAACTTCCTCAAATACTAGGCTGCTGGTTTCTCTTACAATTTCTCTTTTCTTTTACTCTCTTCATCGTTCTTCTCTGCTGGTTTTGCAGCAGGCTGTTTATATTGTCTTTCTCCATGCTACTATCGTTTGTAACCTCTCCTTACCGAAGTCTGTTATAAACAGTCTCTCTGCTCCTCTCTAGTTCGAAGGCTCTTTTCATCGTCCTTTACTACTCTATAGTTCGAAGGCTCTCTTCAACGTCCAAAGGCTCTCTTCATTATTTTCAAGTACTAGGCTGTTAGTTTCTCTTGTAATTTCTCTTTTCTTTTACTTTGTTCATCATTCTTTGCTGGTGGTTTCAAAGTAGACTGTTTATACTGTCTCTCTCCACGCTGCACTCGTTTGTACCCTTTCTTTGCCGAATGCTTTTATAAATAGTCTCTTTGCTACTTTCTTGTTAAAAGGCTCTCTTCATCGTATGAAGGCTGTTATAAACAGTCCCTCCACTACTCTCTCGTTCGACGGCTCTCTTCATTGTCCAAAGGCTCTCTTCATCGTCCTCTGCTACTCTCTGGTTCAAAGGCTGCCTTCATCGTCCGAAGGCTCTCTTCATCGTCCTCAGTTACTAAGCTATTGGTTTCTCTTGCAATTTCTCTTTTCTTTTACTCTCTCCATCGTTATTTTTCGGTAGTTTCGCAGCAAGTTATTTATACTCTCTCTCTCCACGCTACTCTCGTTTTTACCCTCTTTTCATTGAATGCTGTTATAAATAGTCTCTCTGTTAATCTCTCATTTGAAGGCTCTCTTCATCATCCAAAGACTCTCTTCATTGTCCTCTGCTACTCTCTCGTTCGAAGGCTCTCTTCATCGTCCTACGTTACTCTCTTGTTCGAAGGCTCTTTTCATCATCCTCAGGTACTAGGTTGTTGGTTTCTCTTGAAATTTCTCTTTTGTTTTACTCTCTTCATCGTTGTTCTCGGCAGTTTCGAAGCAAGTTGTTTATACTGTCTCCCTCCACGCTACTCTCGTTTGTGCCGTCTCTTCACTAAAGGTTGTTATAATCCGTCTCACTACTACTCTCTCATTTGAAGGCTCTCTTCATTGTCCAAAGGCTCTCTTCATCGCCCTCTACTACTCTCTTCATCGTCCGAAGGCTCTCTTCATTGCCCGAACGCTCTCTTTATTGCCCTCTGCTACTCTCTCATTCGAAGGCTCTCTTCATCGTCCGAAGGCACTCTTCATCATATTCAGGTAATAAGTTGTTGGTTTCTCTTGCAATTTCTATTTTCTTTTACTCTCTTCATCGTGCTTCTGCGGTGGTTTCACAACAAGTTATTTATATTGTCTATCTGCATGCTACACTCATTTGTACCCTATCTTCACTGAAGGTTGCTATAAACAATCTCTCTGCTACTTTCTCATTCGAAGGCTCTCTTCATCGTCCGAAGGCTCTCTTCATCTTCCGAAGACTCTGTTCATCTTCCTTAAATACTAGGCTGTTGGTTTCTCTTGCAATTTCTCTTTTCTTTTAATCTCTTCATTGTTCTTCTTCGGTGGTTTCGCAACAGGTTATTTATAATGTCTTTCTCCACATTATTGTCGTTTGTAACCTCTCTTCACTATAGGCTGTTATAAATAGTCTCTCTGCTACTCTTTTATTCGAAGTCTCTCTTCATCGTCCTCTGCTACTCTCTGGCTCAAAGGCTCCCTTCATCAATCGAAGGCTCTCTTCATCGTCCTCTGCTACTCTCTTGTTCGAAGGCCTTCTTCATTATCTGAAGGCTCTCTTCATCATCCTCAGTTACCAAGCTGTTGATTTCTCTTGCAATATCTCTTTTCTTTTACTCTCTTCATTGTTCTTCTCCGATGGTTTTACAACAGGCTATTTATGCTGTCTCTCTCTACGCTACTCTTGTTTATACCCTCTCTACACCGAAGGCTGTTATAAATAGTCTCTCTACTACTATCTCGTTCGAAGGCTCTCTTCATTGTTCGAAGGCTCTCTTCATCGTCCTCTGCTACTCTCTGGTTCAAAGGCTCTTTTCATCGTCCAAAGGCTCTCTTCATTGTCTTCTGGTACTCTGTCGTTTGAAGGCTCTCTTCATCGTCCTCAGTTACTAAGCTGTTGGTTTCTCTTGCAATTTCTCTTTTCTTTTACTATATTCATCGTTCTTCTCTGGTGGTTTCGCAGCCGGCTGTTTATACTGTCTCCCTCCAAGCTACTCTCGTTTATACCCTCTCTTCACTGAATGTTGTCATAAACAGTCTCTCTGCTACTCTCTTGTTCGAAAGCTCTCTTCATCATCCAAAGGCTCTCTTCATCGTCCTCTGCTACTCTCTCATTTGAAGGCTCTCTTCATGGTCCTATGTTAATATTTTGTTCGAAGGTTCTTTTCATTGTCTGATGATTCTCTTCATCATCCTCAAGTACTAGGCTATTGGTTTCTCTTGCAATTTCTCTTTTCTTTTACTCCCTTCATCGTTCTTCTCCAATGGTTTCGTAGCAGGTAGTTTACTCTGTCTCTCTCCACGCTACTCTTATTTGTACCCTATCTTCACCAAAGGCTATTATTAACAGTCTCTCTACTACTCTCTTGTTCGAAGGCCCTCTTCATCGTCTGAAGGCTCTCTTCATTGTCCTTTGCTACTCACTCGTTCTAAGGCTCTCTTCATTGTTCGAAGGCTCTGTTCATTGTCCTATGTTACTCTATCGTTCGAAGGCTCTCTTCATCATCCGAATGCTTTCTTCATCGTCCGAAGGTTCTCTTCATCATCCGAAGCTACTAGGTTGTTAGTTTCTCTTGCAATTTTTATTTTTTTTCTTTTTATCTTTTATCTCTGATGGTTTCGCAACAGACTGTTTATACTGTCTCTCTCTATGCTACTCTCGTTTGTACCCTCTCTTCACCGACGGTTGTTATACACATTCTTTCTGCTACTCTCTTGTTTGATGGCTCTCATCATCATCCGAAGGTTCTCTTCATCATCCTTTGCTACCCTCTCGTTCGAAGGCTATCTTCATCGTCCAAAGGCTCTCTTTATCGTCCTCAGATACTCTCTTGTTTGAAGGCTCTCTTTATCGTCCGAAGGCTTTCTTCATTATCCATAGGTACTATGCTTTTAGTTTTTGGTGTAATTCTCTTTTCTTTTACTCCCTTCATCGTTCTTCTCTGGTGGTTTCGTAGCAGGTGGTTTACACTGTCTCTTTTAACACTATTGTTGTTTATACCCTCTCTTCACTGAAGGCTGTTATAAATCGTCTCTCTACTACTCTCTTATTCAAAGGCTCTCTTCATCATCCGAAGGCTCTCTTGATCGTCCTCTGCTACTCTCTTGTTTGAAGGCTCTCTTCATTGTTCTTAGGTACTAGCCTGTTGGTTTCTCTTGCAATTTCTCTTTTCTTTTAGTCTCTTCATCGTTCTTCACCGGTGGTTTCACAGCAGGCCGTTTATTGCCTCTCTCCATGCTGCTCTCGTTTGTACCCTCTCTTCACCAAAGGCTATTAAAAACAGTCTCTTTACTGCTCTTTTGTTAGAAGGCTCTCTTCATCGTCCGAAGGCTGTTATAAACAGTCTCTCTGCTACTCTCTCGTTAGAAGGCTCTTTTCATCGTCTGAAGGATCTGTTCATCGTCCTTTGCTACTCTCTCGTTCGAAGGCTCTATTTATTGCTCTCTGCTGCTCTCTCATTCGAAGGCTTTGTTCATTGTCTAAAGGCTCTCTTCAGCATCCTCAGGTAATAGGCTATTGGCGTCTCTTAGAATTTCTCTTTTCTTTTACTCTCTTCATCGTTCTTCTCCGGTAGTTTCGCAACAGGCTGTTTATACCGTCTCTCTCCATGCTACTCTCGTTTGTACCATCTCTTCATCGAAGGCTGTTATAAACAGTTTCTTTGCTACTCTCTCGTTCGAAGACTATCTTCATCATTTTGAGGTATTAGGCTATTGGTATCTCTTGCAATTTCTATTTTCTTTTACACTCATCATCGTTCTTCTCCGGTGGTTTTGTAGCAAATTATTTACGCTGTCTCTCTCCACCGCTACTCTCGTTTATTCCCTCTCTTCATTGAAGGCTGTTATAAGCAGTCTCTCTGCTACTCTCTCGTCTGAAGGCTCTCTTCATCGTCTTCAGGTATTAGGCTGTTGGTTTCTCTTGCAATTTCTCTTTTCTTTTACTCTCTTCATTGTTCTTCTCCGGTGGTTTCGCAGCAGGCTGTTTAAATTGTCTCTCTCCACGCTACTGTCGTTTGTACCCTCACTTAACCGAAGGCTGTTATAAACAATCTTTCTATTACTCTCTCGTTCGAAGGCTTTTTTCTTCGTTCAAAGGCTCTCTTCATCATCCTCAGGTACTAGGTTGTTTGTTTCTATTACAATTTCTTTTTTCTTTTACCCTCTTCATTGTTTTTTTTTGTGGTTTCGCAGCAGGCTGTTTATACTGTCTCTCTCTATGTTACCCTTGTTTGTGCCCTCACTTCACCGAAGGTGGTTATAAACAGTCTCTCTGCAACTCTCATATCCGAAGGCTCTCTTCATTGTCCTCTGCTACTCTCTCATTCGAAGGCTCATTTCAACATTCGAAGGCTCTCTTCATCGTCTGAAGGATCTCTTCATTGTCCTCAGGTACTAGGCTGTTAGTTTCTCTTGCAATTTCTCTTTTCTTTTACTCTCTTCATCGTTCTTCTCCGATGGTTTCGTAAAAGGCTGTTTATACTATCTCTCTCCATGTTACTCTTGTTTGTACCCTCTCTTAACCGAAGGTTGTTATAAACAATCTTTTTGTTACTCTATCGTTCAAAGGCTCTCTTCATCGTCCTCTGCTACTCTCTCGTTCGAAGGCTCTTTTCTTCTTCTGAAGGCTCTCTGCATCGTCCTTAGGTACTAGGCTGTTGGTTTCTTTTGCAATTTCTCTTTTCCTTTACTCTCTTTATCGTTCTTCTCCGGTGGTTTTGTAGCAGGCTGTTTATACTATCTCTCTCCACGCTACTGTCATTTATACCCTCTCTTCATTGAAGGTTGTTATAAACAATCTTTCTGTTACTCTCTCGTTCGAGGGCTCTCTTCCTCGTCCTCTGCTATCTTCCTCGTCCTTTGCTACTCTATCATTCGAAGACTCTCTTCATCTTCCTCTATTACTCTCTTGCTCGAAAGCTCTCTTCATCATCCGAAGAATTTCTTCATCATCCTTAGGTACTAGGCTGCTGGTTTCTCTTGCAAATTTCTCTTTTCTTTTACTGTCATCATCGTTATTCTTTGGTGGTTTCATAATATGCTATTTATACGGTCTCTTTCCATTCTACTCTTTTTTGTACCCTTTCTTTACCGAATGTTGTTATAAACAGTCCCTCTGCTACAATCTCATTTGAAGGCTCTCCTCATCGTCCGAAGGCTCTCTTCATTGTCCGAAGGCTCTCCTTATCGTTCTCAGGTACTAGGTTGTTAGTTTCTCTTGTAATTTCTCTGTTCTTTTACTCTCTTAATCATTCTTCTCCGGAGGTTTTGCAGCAGTCTGTTTATACTATCTCTATCCATGCTACTCTTGTTTGAACCCTCTCTTCACCAAAGGCATTTAAAAACAATCTCTCTGCTACTCTCTCATTCAAAGGCTCTCTTCATCGCCCGAAGGCTTTGTTCATCATCCTCTGCTACTCTCTCGTTCGAAGGCTCTCTTCATCATCCTTTGCTCCTCTTTCGTTCGAAGGCTCTCTTCATCGTCCGAAGGCTCTCTTGATCGTCCTCAGGTATTAGGCTTTTGGTTTCTCTTGCAATTTTTCTTTTCTTTTACTCTTTTCGTCGTTCTTCGCCGGTTGTTTCGCAGCAGGCTGTTTATACTGTCTCTCTCCACGCTACTGTCGTTTGTACCCTCTCTTCACCGAAGACTGTTATAAACAGACTTTTTGTTACTCTCTCGTTCGAAGGCTCCCTTCATTGTCCTCTGTTACTCTCCCCTGCAAAGGCTCACTTCATCGTCCAAAGGCTCTCTTCATCATTCTCAGGTACTAGGCTGTTGGTTTCTCTTGCAATTTTTCTCTTTTACTCTCTCCATCGTTCTTCTCTAGTGGTTTTGCAACAAGTTGTTTATACTGTCTCTCTCCATACTACTCTAGTTTGTACCCTCTTCACCGAAGGCTATTATAAATAATCTCTCTACCACTCTCTTGTTTGAAGGCTCTCTTCATCGTCTGAAGGTACTAGGCTATTTATTTCTTTTGCAATTTCTCTTTTCTTTTACTCTTGTTCGAAGACTCTCTTCATTGTCCTAAGGTTATGTGAAGCGTAGAAGACAGCCGTTCTTTCAATATTTTCACATATCTATATTTCATACTTACGAGCGTATTTATACCCTA
>JAOTAZ010000005.1:5011108-5035158 GCA_025629785.1 Erythroxylum oxycarpum
GAAGTCCTATACTTCTAAACTTCCTACGGAATAAGAATAGGAAAATAATTATAGAAGTCCTATATCTCTAAACTACCTATGGAATAGGAAACAATAACTTGAAAATAAAAGAGAATATCAACTCTGAAGCTTTTCTTTTCTGGTATAAGATTTCCCAACAAAGGCATCCACAACAGAGTATGTTATCAATGAAATTTGGAAGCTACTGAGGCTGCAGCCAATGGCTGAGATAGATTAGTTCTTTCATAAGTAAATCAAATTCTTAGATAGATAAATAATTTGAGTGCGCTGTCCCAAGTGAGAAAGGGTTATCAAGATAGTCCAACGCTTGGTTTTGCGTTCACATGATATTATGCCCATGTTACTGCTGTAGATTGACAATGAGTGTCCTATCACATGATTTTAAAACTTAATGGGAGTAAATAAGTAGCAGCATTCAAATTCTGTCTTGAGGATACAATGGCAGTTAGAGGGACATCCACCTTCACCCAGCGTGCAGGAAGAGGGAAATAAATTTGTAGCAACTGTTATTTTAACTGCTAGCTCTAATTTTCTAAAATCATTACCGGATGACAAATGTGGGAAAACAGAGTTGAATCATTGAACTTTTTGTGCATCAACCGTTACAATCAACTTTGCATCTGTTATTATGTTATGATTGTATTGTGATGAAAACCTCTATGGCAGGTAAATGTTGCCATTTCACAAAGGGACAATTACTGCATTGAGGTTGTTCTCCGCTGTTTGGCTACAGAGGGTGATGGACTCGGGTCACATCTAGTTAATGATGGTGGTATTCTCGGTACTGTTTTGGCTGCTGGCTTCAAAGGTAAAAAAGATCCATTGCATGTCTGCTTGAGGAGAGGTGTTCTCCATGGATTTTAATCACAATTTGGGCAGTGGCACGTGGCAAAATTCCCATTTTTACTGAAGTCATGCAATTAAGAATCTAATATAACTTAAGCTTAGTATTTGATTGTAAGCCTGTGGACCTTCCTAAATCAGTTGCTATAATAGCTCTATTGCTAAGATTGTTGAAATTTACCCTTTGGCGTAAAGAAATCACGTCTTTTCTGCTTTTGAATGGAATCTAGGGAAATTCAGTGAATATTAAACTGACTGTATAGTTGTTCATCATGTGCAATCATAGAAGTCCAGTGAGTTGGATAATGAGGCAGTTGAAGGAGCTATGAACATACAGAAGTTGATCTCTGATGGCAACATGACATTCTAAACCAGGTTTTTATGTAATTGGTACAGGCGAGCTTTTACAGTTCCAAGCAGGAGTTACAATGGAAATTTCTAGATTAGATGCTTGGTATTCAAGTGAATATGGCTCCTTGGAAGACCCAGCAACATATATTGTGCAGGGCCTTTGTCGTAGATGCTGCCTTCCTGAAGTCATTCTTCGATGTATGCAGGTAAGTTGCTTCTTTACAAGAATAATGCTTTGTGTTATGTAGGTTATTTGCATATAGGTAATTCTGGTATGCTTTTGTTTTATAACCGAATGACATTGTCAACCCTCAGGTTTCTGTTTCACTTGCGGAGATGGGCAATCCACCAGAAGATCATGACGAGTTAATTGAGGTTATCAGCTGTCCAGAAACTGGATTTTTGCATTTATTCAGTCAGCAACAGCTACAGGTGATGGTTAAAATTCTCAAAACAATCTCTTTAATAGCCTTCATAAGGACATCATGGGGCATGAAAGATATAGCTCAATGAAATTTAAATCTACATTAAAAGGATATTTAGTTTCTGTTCTGAAACTGTCTGATAGATAGGACATGAACTTGAATCATCAGTGACCTCCACAGAGGATTAGCAGCTGAACAGCAATGGGTTACCCTATTGTTTTCTCTCTGCTACATTTTTACAAAGAAACTAAAACTAATTCGCCACTTCTGTTTATCATAGAGATTAGTGCAGATTTCCAACTTGAATTTTCTCTTCAACATTTGGATGAGCGGTGAAGTGAATAAATTATCACTACAGTTTCACGAGCCTATATTCATGCAAGGTTGTAAACTTCAGCTGATTGTTAACTGCTTTTCTGATATCCAGGAATTCTTATCGTTTGAGAGGGAGCATTCGATCAGCAAAATGGAGCTTCAGGAGGAAGTCTAATCTTGAGTACTACTTGGCATTCACTAGAATTGAAGTCCGACGTGTATTATTTATGTGCATACAATTAGGTGATGCAATGTCTAACTAAGAGCAAGCTAGTTGAGAGCTTGTTGTTTGTGCTAACAAGGATGCCTATATGCTTTGTAATCATCATTGCGTCATTGTCCATAATCTTTTCTTCGTCAGCCTAGCAGGTCTATTTGGTCTCACCTTATAACAAATAACAACCGATGCAGAGTTGTCATTGGTTTATTAAATTGGTTTTAATAAATATTTATTGTGACAATAATAATAATAATAATAATAATTAATGAAAATTATAGTGATCTAAATAATCTTCCAAAACTATTTATCAACAAAAAGAAATCATGGGGGAATTTTTATTAAATAATTAGCAAATAACTAAAATCAAATATATTAAGCAAGTCAATCTATACTGGACCAAGCAAGGATCCGATGACCCGTGATCCAAATGTAGAAACATGGGTCAAATCCCTGTTTTCAGAAAAAGGCGTCAGACCTAGCTTGGACTAAGGTCGGCTCCAGGCCTCAGCGGCAAAGAGTCTGACCGACATGGGTCTGAGTGGGCTGGGGCCTGATCCGGTCCATATCTATCTCGTTCCTTCTCGCCAAGTATCTCTCAGAATTACATATACCGCCCAAAACCGGTAAAAAAGATCCGGCCCATATCCATATCGTTCCTTCTCGCCAAATATCGCAGAATTACTACATATACTGCCCAAAACCGGTATAAAAGATCGAGTTTTTCCTTTCGTTACATCTCAATTGAGCTCCGAAATCCCTCAATTGTCGAAAATCTCCATCTGGGTTTTTCGTTAATTCTACTGTCTTTAGCTTTTCCTCCACTTTCCCGGTATTCAAGCACTCTCTAATACCTCAATCTCTTGATAAATTTTGCCTCTTTCTTTCTTTCCAACTCATTACAGTTCTGGATTCCCTCAGTTTCAACTTTCAAGAACTCCATTTGGGTATTCCGTTTGCTCACGCAAATTCTGAATCTTCCTCTTATTATTCACTTCATGCCATGTTTTCTCTCGCTTTCTCCTGATCTAAACACCTACATAAGGCCTCGGTTCTTTACAAGTTCTATATTTGACGCTAGCCTCAATATGTAACTCTGTCCTTAAAACTCCTACCTTCTTTTTCCCTTCTTTCTGATTTTTCTTCACTTTCTCTTGATCTAAGCAACTCAATCTTCAAATGGGTGTCTCGTTTAAGATCTCAAAAACTGGTACTAGGTTCCGCCCCAAGGCTGTTGTCCAACCTGAGACTGCTTTGGATGAGGATTTAGATGATTCTGAGGAAAAGTCATCGGTTGGCTCCAAGAATGTAAGTATTCCGACAAAATTTTTGTTTAACGATAAACCGAAAGGGAATGGCTTAATGTTAGTTTTGTTCGGCAACTTGAATTATAGAATATAAGAGCACAACTGATATTATCTTGTTAGCTATTCATTGCTATTTAAATATCATTTGGAATCCTTTGATGAAAAACCTGTTTTAGGGAACATTTGATGTGCAGTTCGAGTTTGACGCTAGATATCTTTATTTGTTATGTAGTTTGCATTGTGGATTCTCGTAGCTTGAATCTGCACTTGGCGCAACTTGGTTTGCTCATTTTAACATGTGTTCTCTGATTTGCTCTTTCTTTTCTTTAAAGGGTGTGACTGCAGTATTCTTTATGGTCATTGGATACACCCTCCTTCCTAAGTTGCGTATTTTTGTAATTTATTGATGCAAAGCTGTAATTTCTACATGTGTAAGTTTTCAAATTGTGGCTTGTAGTTATTGTGTGCATTTGTTGTGGAGATTGTGTTTCATGTAGGGAACTTGGTTGCGCTTCGTTAAGTGATAATCTTTCTTGTACAAATGTAGAGCTGCCACTGTGAGATCTGTTACTTGATCATGTGGAGGGTGAAGTGATTTCATATGCTGCTTTCACATGTTATAGTTTGAAATGTTTGTAATGTAGGGTGTCATTCATGGAAGTGGTGAGGTTACAGCTAGCATCCCAAGGTCATCCATCTCTGGTCTGTCTCCAAAACTCAACTATTGATGTTCCTGTATCAGTAGAATCTGTTGAACATTTGTGCTTTCTCTTTTTCAGAACATGAAGTCTCATTCACTTTGAACCTGTACCCTGATGGATATTCTATTGGAAAACCTTCAGAGGTTTGTAGGGAGTAACCCTAGCATTTTTGGATCAATTGAAGAAGTGAAGTAAAAAAAAGTCTTTTATGTCTTTTTGGTATTTCTAATTCTATGGAGTTCGTGTTTTTCAGACTGACGTTGCACATCAAGCGACAACTCAAGATACTTCAAAGTTATTGCATCCTTATGATAGGGCATCTGAAACTCTGTTCTCGGTATATTTATGCTCGTTGCTTTTCTTCTAATTCTGATTCAGAACATTTATGCACCATAGCTGTAGAAAAATATCCTGTGCATGGATATTTCCTGTTAAAATTTTTTTTGATTGCTATTATACTTATGAGTTGGTGCTCTTTTTCCTATTTTTAGTCAATCACAAGCTGATTTTTTATTGGCTTGTTATTTTGCTCATGTATTTGAAGGCAATTGAGTCTGGCCGGTTGCCTGGAGATATACTGGATGGTATACCCTGTAAATATGTTAATGGGACAATAGTATGTGAGGTGAGTAATTTACATATATGTTACAAATTTTGCAGTCCGATCATGAATGTAAACATTAGAAACTGGAATGGACATATATTGATAAACAAGTTAGATGCATAAAACATTCTTTTGGGCAAATTTGCAATTGTGAAACTCCAGAACTTATTGACGCTGCCATATGTTCAGAGAATTTTCAATGTTGAAATGCAGGTTCAAGATCATCGAAAATGTGCTTCTGAACAAGGTTCTACTATTTCATCTGTCGATGGGCATCCTGTTGTGAATAAAGTTTGCCTTAAGATGTCACTGGAGAATGTGGTAAAAGATATCCCGTCAATTTCTGATAATTCTTGGACATATGGTGACTTGATGGTAAGCATGGTTGCTACATTTGATTCCTCTAGAAATGATATTCACATTTTAGATCGTGTAATTGACTTTATGTCTGACTGTAGGAAGTAGAGTCCCTGATATTGAAAGCCTTGCAACCACAACTTTGTTTAGATCCTGCACCAAAATTGGATAGGCTCTGTACTAATCCAGTTCCCACAAAGGTAAATGTTGGGTCATTATTTAAGGTTAATTGGCAGGAGTGCTATGTTGATATTTTTATGCTTTGCTGAATTTCATTGGCAGCTTGATTTAGCAGTAAGCAGTTTGCGCAGAAAAAGATTCAAGCAGATGCCGGAAGTTACTGTCACATCTAATAATAGGACACTTGGGAAAAAGGTAAGCATAGATCGTGTGCCAGAAAGCTCTAACAGCAGATTTGGAGAATCGGGGTTTATTTCAGGCACTGCAATCCCCCCGCATGTCCAAGAGAATTTAACTGCACAAAATGTTAGTTCTAATAACATGTTAGCTCTGAGAACAAGAAACTTCATTCAAGATGGAAATATTCCAGCACTGCCTTTGGTGTCCCAACAAAGGTATCAAATGGGGGTTGTAACCCCAAGAAGTATGCAGGATCAAGGGCTTGCCAGCATTTCTGGAGCCTCCCCCTCTGGGCAGGAGATGATGATCACATATAATGACAATGTGAATCCTGCTGCTTCCCTTCATGGGAAGAGGGACAATCAAGATGCTCAATTATCACCCTTATCCGGTTATACGAAGAGATCAAGGCTTACTCCAGTTGGTCTCGATGGAATTCAGCAGCATTTAGGACCTCAAATGGATGGACTCCATGCATCAGATATGAACTGGAAGAGTTCACTGTTGCAGCAGCCAGTGATGGCTAGAGGTATTCAGTATGCTAATGCTGGTGGCCAGAAGTATTCCCAGCAGATGTTTGAAGGGGTCATGAATCAAAATGCTGGAACAGCCTCACTCTCCACAGGACAGCCAGTTGTGAGATTTGGCCCAAAAGAAGAACAGTTTGATTCTGACAAACTTGATGGCTCAGAGTTCAATCATGGTAAGAATGACATGCAGATGATGGAAACAGATGCAGGCCATTTGGATGCTCAGCAAACACGGATTCAACAAAGAATGCCACATCAGCTCTTAAGACCTAATTTCCCCCAGGCAGCTTGGACCAATCTTGGTCAAGATTTTAGGAAGGAGGAACAGTTTCAGAAGAGGAAGCCAGTGCAAAGTCCCCGGTTATCTACTGGGGCTTTGGCTCAGTCTCCATTATCATCAAAGTCTGGAGAATTCTCTAGTGGTTCAGCCGGACCTAACTTTGGAGCAGTTGCTGCTACTTCTGCACTGGGATCACAAAAGGAGAAGGCAGCAGTCAATTCAGTTACTGCAGTTGGTGGAACTTCATCCTTGACGTCCAGTGCTAATGATTCTTTGCAAAGGCAGCATCAGGCCCAAGCAGCTGGTAAGCGAAGATCAAATTCACTACCAAGGACCCCAGTAATGAGTGGGGTCGGCTCTCCTGCAAGTGTTAGTAATATAAATGTCCCATTAAATGCAAATAGTCCTTCTGTTGGAACTTTACCTATTGCTGATCCAGCCATGCTTGAAAAATTCTCAAAGATAGAGATGGTCACTGCAAGGTATTTCAATTATTATCACTTCGCAATTTGATTTTTTTTTTCAGATTTATGGCATCATACTTTTTAGTAAATGACACTCAAGGTCCCACCATCTTGTTACTTATCTCCTACTGGCGTCTGTTACAGACATCAACTTAACTGCAGAAGGAACAAGGTCGAAGACTACCCAGTGAGGAAACCCAACACATATTCACCTAAACCTCTGATGGCTTGTCTCTCTGATTCAGCCATTGTTGGTGATTTCAAAGATGATACTTGGCCATTATCCAAGTCAATTGTTGGTGGCAGTATAAATGTGTGCAAGATGAGAGTAATAAATTTTATAATGGCAGAAAGAGCTCCAGGTTTGTTGAATTACGATGTCTATAGCATCTTATAGTTGGGAGAATTCCATACCTTACACAGCTTAAAACTTTACTTTTCTAGGGAACGGTGGTTATGTGCAGAGGATATGTACTAGAATGATCATGTCTCAGAAGCCAAATGATGGTACTGTAGCAATGCATTATGGAGAAGTAGAGGATGGCGATGTTTTGTCAGCAGAGGATTTTCTTCCTACCTTGCCCAATACTGTAAGTTCCATTATGTGTACCAACTCAGTGGATGTAGTGGTGGATCATGAATAATTGAATGCAAAATCTCATTGTCTTTGTTATAGCGTAATCAAAGACATTCCTTGTCATTATTTCTTGTTTACTTTCCTCCTCATATCTGTCTTTGAAGCTCAATTTAACTTTGATAGATATACCACTCACAATCTTTGGTTGATACTCCACTTTACCTACCCGTTAGTGTTCCTTTGTCAATCATCATTTTACTACCGGCAGATTTTCATTATGATATGTGATATGTAGTCATTTTCCCATGTGCAAGACTGCCTTTTGTTCCCTGTTTAACATGGGGCATGGTTGCACAATGAGGTAGGCTGTGACATTGATTTCTTGTGGAAGGGCTGCTATATGGGCAATGAGGGTAGAAGGATATAGTTACTATAGTATTATCAATTGCCTCATAAATTTGTAATATTTTACAATTTGCTATCTCGAATTAAAATTGCTTATAAAAATACATATGTATTTTGTTTTTGATTTGCTTTTTTCATCAATTCTTTCTGCAGCATTTTGCAGATTTGCTAGCATCACAAGCTTCCTCACTGGTATGTTAGAAAAGAAAAACCTTTTTATGCGCAGAAGATATTGTGTTGGTTTCTTGTGAACCTGATTAACGGATTGGTTTATACAGATGATACGAGAAGGATATGCTGTTGAAGATAATATTCAACAAAGACCAACCCCCATGAATATTGTGTCAAATAATCAACAAGTTGCATCAGGAATCTCAAATAATACAGCAGCTGAGGTGCATCAATATAATGAAACAGCTTTAGTTCAACCATCCAACGATGTAAAGCCCATCCTTAGTGGAAATGCTTCTATTCCTTCATCTCCAAACCTACTAGCCAACACAAGGATACTTCCTCCTGGCAACGCACATGCTTTGCAAATTTCTCAAGGTCTCTTGTCAGGAGTCTCAGTTCCTGCAAGATCACCGCTGTTGGACTTACAACCATCTATCCAGCAACAGCAACCGCAGTTGCTGCAGCAGCAATCAATACATCATCAACAGCACAATCAGCATGCTTTGATGCAACAGCCACATTCACAATTCCAGAGATCATCATTGGTGCTTCCATCAAACCCGCTGTCTCACTTAAGTTCTATTGGTCAGGGTTCAAACATGCAGTTGGGAAATCACATGGTCAATAAGCCTTCCCCTCTCCAGCTTCAGATGTTACAGCAGCAGCAGCAGCAGCAACTGCAACAACAACAACAACCACCACCACCACAGCAGCAGCAGCAACAACAAATGCAACAACAGCAACAGCAACCACAACAACAGCCACAGCAGCAGCTGCAGCCGCAGCAACAGCAGCAGCAGCAGCAGATGCAACAGAGGAAAATGATGGGACTTGGAACAGCCATGGGCATGGGGAATATGGGCAACAACATGGTTGGTCTGGGGGGGCTCAGCAACCCCATGGGTATTGGAGGTGCTAGAGGTATAGGGCCTGGAATCTCTGGACCCATGGCACCTATGCCTGGTATGAGTAGTACGGGTCAAAATCCTATGAATTTGGGCCAAGCGTCAAATATTACCAATGTATTAAGCCAGCAATTTCGTGCAGGACAACTTACTCCCGCTCAAGCTACCTACTTTAAGATTAAGATGATGCAAAGCCGAACAAGCGTGTTAGGTAGTCCTCAGTCAGGCATAGCTGGGATGTCAGGAGCTAGACAGATGCATCCAGGTTCTGCTGGTCTTTCCATGTTTGGTCAGCCTCTGTCCCGGGCTAACATGAACCCGATGCAACGGAGTACCATTGGGCCAATGGGTCCACCAAAGTTGATGGCTGGTATGAATATGTATATGAACCAACCGCAACAACAGCAGCAGCAACATCTTCAATTACAACAGCAGCAGCAACAACAGCAACTGCAGCAGCAGCAATTGCAACAGCAGCAGCAGCAAGAAGCAGGTTCTTCTTTGCAAGCTGTTGTTTCACCTTCACAAGTAGGTTCACCATCACCTTCGACCATGGGAGTTCCACAACTGAACCAGCAGCCTCAGCCGCAGCAGCCTCAGCAGCAACCAAGCCCCCAGCAAATGAGCCAACGAACCCCAATGAGCCCACAGCTAAGTTCAGGAGCAATTCAGGCCATGAGTGCCGGTAATCCAGAGGCTTGTCCTGCTAGTCCCCAGTTAAGCTCTCAGACCATGGGCTCAGTTGGAAGCATTACAAATTCGCCAATGGAACTCCAAGGCGTGACAAAAAGCAACTCAGTTGGCAATGCATAAGTTAAGATCCGTTTTGTTGTAGCTTGAAAAGCTCGTCCAGTTCAAAGCGTAACCGTTGCCTACTTTTTTCAACATAAACTCAAAGCTTCATATATATACTACATTGGGTTGCTATGCATGGAAACTGGCTGGAAGTAGATGATTGTGTACAGATGTCAGAATAACCTAGTAACAATTAATCGTATTTTCTATTTTATTAATATAATTTTGTTATTTTAAAAAATAATATTAACTATTTTAATTTTTTGATTTTCTGAGTAGTAAGGTTGATGGCTTCATATAATTGTAATCAATTAAATGTAAAAGAATGTTTGTAGAAATGTATCCTTAAGCACAAAAGGCAAATAAGAGCATTAATTTGAAACGTTCTCTGTTTGAACAAAGCTGCGTAACGTCAAGAAGAAAAGCAATAGATCATTTGGTTTCTGAATGCATCATTTCATTCACAAGCTCACCAATTACCAGTAAAGCATAACAAGTTTTTTTGGTAATTTTCAAAAAATGGCACAATCCATAGTCCATGCAACAGATTTTCAAGTCAGTGTCATTGTTTCTCCTGCCATTTTGATTATCAGATCACCTCTGTTCCCTCTTTAGGCTGTGTGCATCCCTTGATTCATGTATAAATTTACAATTGTCTCCATAGTAGCATCTTCCCTGAGCATAATATCTGCATAGCTGCAGCTTTTGATAGCTTTGTCTTTGTGGTAGGTTTGCCAAATGGTGATGGTTCAAGCTTCTTAAGGGGCGCTGATTTTGCACAGTTCTTAATGGCTGTTTATGTAGTGGATGATTCCTAGGATGATGAAAGCCAGAAATCCCATTTTGCCAACCCCTGCAGTGCTCATGGAAAGCGAAACTGCCATTATTGACGCTATCAGCACTGTGTTTCTGAACTTCATGGTTGTTTAACTTAACTCCAATGTTTCCTGATTCAACAGAAACGCCTGACAGTCGAGATTGGGAAAATGTTGTTCCCACATTGATAGAGATATGGGACTTCTGAGGTTGGACAACTGTTTGTTGCACGTCAAGAGCAGAAAGTGATTGATGAATTTGAACTCCCTGACTACCTATCAAATGGAACAGGCTGCTTTCACGATCCTTCTTCCCTTCAGCCCTGTAAAATACAGAAAGCTACAGGAATACAAGAATACCTAAACTGGCTAGCAGTTGCACTGCACCAGTATGCCTAAAACCTGTTAAGTGAAGATACTGTCAAGTGAAATTAAAACAAAGAACCTTAATTCTCTCAGCAACTTCTTCTTCTCTTTCTCCTGGATTCTGGTTTCTCTATCTGACCTAGCAATAGAACCCCTTGAGTGCTTTTCCATCAGAACTTTACACCTTTCATCTTCATCTTCCCACATCTGAGGAGACAATAACAGCAAGTTTGCAAAATTTTCACCTTGTGCACGAAAGGAAAACAATCAAGAATGCCTTCTAGATGCTGAAACCTGTCTTAGAGTTCCCATTCGATATAGGTTTCGACCCTTTATTAGCAGTGGGTGAAGTGGAGGCAGTGACATCTTCCCTTTGCTCCAAAGGACTTCTATCTGTTCATAGACACCAGAAAGTCAGCAGTCTACCGGATATTTAATCTGAACTAAAATTTCCAAGACCACGTAGAGGGTATTACACCAGACAGATCGCCTTCAAATTGCAAAGAACTGGAGACAACGTTCCTACTTAGTGGCATGTCATCATTCAGTTACTTCCTTTTGATAGTTAACCCACAAACGACCATATTATAATGTGAACAAAATGGTACACCACTATCTACATAAGTAACGAAAATTACATGATTCAGACGTATCCAACTATTTTCAGCAATATTGAGATGCCCTCAAAATTTATATGGATGTCTTGAACTTTCGATCCTGAACCTAAAATGTCATTTTTCAATTAAAAAAAAGTGTAAATGAGTGATTAATATGCTCTTCTTATTTTCACAGACACCTTAATACAGCTGGAAATTTATAACTTTAATACTTCTTTTGACTTACTGTAAATGTATGCTGTTGCTTGGCAGCCCCATAGCTTTCCTTGACAATTCGACCCGCGATAAGTCTTTTGCCACAAGGAGGGCCACCAGCACTTCTTGCAGCAATATTGTACCTATGAAACCAAAAAAAGGGGCAAGGAAATTAAAAACAATGTTTAGGAAACAACGCTTGGCGGATTGTCATCATTATAGCAGTCCATCGTAATCCATCTTTTATGTTGAAAGGCACGAACTATAGCCAATAGCTCACATTTCATAAACATTTTGCTCAAAAAGAACAACATCGCCTTTGCATGCATCACCTGCATCAAGTTCATGATCATCAGTGCATGGCAGTGAAATAACTAGAATTCTAGAACTCAGAAAGAAAGTAAAAGACAAAAATATAAGAAATCTTTTGGCATTAACTTCAGAAAGCTATAAAGTGATCATGCATATGTCAAGTGAAGACATAAGAGGAAGTCATGATGATTCGGCATTTACACCTCAATAATCCCACATAAGTTCCAACAACCAATGACAATTGAACTGAAACTAATCATAAACCTCATCATGCAAATAGTTCAATGCAACAAAAGTGCATAGCATTCCAATTTGGCATTAAACTTTAGTCTTCATGTTCAAGCTGAAAATTTGCTCAAAGATTGCTTGCCTTTACAATTCAGAACAAAGCTGGATACCGGATATTTTTCCTCTCCTCCACATTTCAACAACCTACATGATCCGAAAGAAGTGAACCATTCAAGAAAGAAACACGGTTCAAAAAGAAAAGGGTAAATTACACAGAAACACTTCAAATTACTGTTGATGCTCCTTTATGCGTTCAATGAGTATGCCTTTATTGCCAGTGAGCCTCAATCCATTCCTTTTCAAATAAGCTTTGCATTGACATACTTTCAGCTTTTCTATCTTCCCAGCTGCCGCGACATTGTAAAACAAAGGTCTCATCACCAGGAGTACACCCAAACCCAGCAACGTAAGATCAAGTTATATGTGCGAGGCAGTGATTTCGCTACGGATCCTCATTTATGTAGCAAAAATGAAAAAAGAAAAAAATTGGGAAGACACGCATTTGTAGACTGAATTGATGGCATCTCAAGTTTGTTCGTTAAGTTTATACTTCTGGTAATCTACCTCGAGTTATTTGGCAGTCGGCATTTATCTAAAGGACTTGAATGCATAAGAAGCACATACTGAATGCACTGACCTTCTATAAAGTTTTGAACTATTAAAAAACTTTCTTCATCATCATCATCATCATCCTGTTCCAAATCTTTCTCCATGGCCAGGTCCAAATTTTTAGCACTGTTACACCAATAAAAGTTTAACCTTTTATCAAACATTCTACAAAATTAAAAAAACAAACAAACTTTTTCCTTGTCTTTAATGGCTGCAAATGAAGACACTAACCGTGACGTAGACTTCTTCTTGATCGACAGATTCAATAGCTTGTTTCCAGTCTCCTCAATAATGCTATAACTTGGATCCACGTCGGAATCATAATCTGAATCAGACCCATCACTTTCCGTGTAATCTTCTTCGTCATCACGGTGGGGTTTAGGTTCGGAGATTCCCATAGCCGGGTTGTTTTTTGCTGCTTTCATCTAGCTTACTGAGTGGTGTGTTCTTCAACTGCCGCCTATTTGAGGTTCAAACGGCTATTGTTAGAATTTTGAACATTCTCGGGTCAAGTGATCTCATACTGATGGTCACTGTTATGTTATATGGGTTGATGTTCCATGACCATGAGAGGTCCACTTACTAGGCCTTACTCTGATTTAGCTAAGAAGAGTTTTTTTTTTGGTTAAACCATCCGGTATCCGATGTCACACGGGCAATCGACTAATCCAGATTCGAGTCTTGAGAATAGAGCCGCACTTGTGAGGGAAAGCTTTGCCGCCTATATGGTTGTCATTACTTTCTTTTTCATTTAATGCTGTTTGCTTTTTCGGAACTAATCCACCACTAAGTAATTTGATTCATTCATTAGTTGGCTGAGCTTAAGGATGGGATCCGAGTTCCATCTTGCGTTCTAGTAGACATTGATTAACATTTGTAATAACTCGAGCAGTGAGTACGAGGAACACTCAAGCTGTCTGACCATGGTTTCAGGATAGGTGCACTCATATGGCTGAAATTACTCTTTATCAACATTAGAATATAGAAGTCTGGCGCATGTTTTGCAGCAGATCATGGCATAAGGGTTTAGAAGTAACAAAAAAAATCAAATGATTAACTATATAGGACAAGAGGAACATGCACAAATCAGGAAAGGTAAATCTAAATTTGCTAACAGTATAACATCACTTTGTATCCCAAATCAATTCTAGTACTGACAAATATATGGATTGAGAGTATAAGTTCCTCGAAGTTATCTCCTATATACTTTGTCCCTTAATCCGGTTGTAAGGTAAGGGGTCTCTTCCCACTTCCATATGATAGCTGGAAGCTACCTAAAATGTGCCAATTAGAGAAACTAAAGTTCAACTTCAAACTGTTGTCGAGTCTTTTCGTACATGTGATCCACAATCTGATAGTGCTTAATCTCGAAACAAGATTAGGTCATTATCTTGGAACGAGCCCTTGAAACATCATAAAGCCTGTGAAGTTCAGAGAATCTGGGACAAAGACAACCAGAGACGGCATTGCAGAGACCCAGGTAAGTAGTTGAACAAAATTTTCAATTGCTAGAAAGGCGACTAGATCACCAGATCTTTGTTTTAACCCAGAAAAGGAGAAATACAACTCCTAACACAATAGCGACAGGGGCCCATTTACGAATCAAGGCCTGCATCCCAAAAGTATAAACAAACCATTAGTAAAAAGCATTCACTGGTAAAAACCATAAGTGAAGGGCGATAAGTGCCTATAGCGTAGGAAGGAGTGAAATGAAATGTATAAACAAGCAGGAAAACAATTAGAAAAGTTAAAGCTTGGTTTAGCCTTTGCCACAAAATACAATTTTTCTATGTACATCCCAAAAGTTAAATGTATGTGGAGTAGGGAAACAAGAAGATGCAAACGAAAGACGGATCCATTCATGCCAAAGCAATGGAACTAACCTGTCGATTCAAGTCTCTTGCCTTGTCAGCATATATACGAGATTCTGATGTTAACCGACTTGACATTTCACTGACCTCTGCGTCATTAAAGGAATATGCAAAAGTTGTGTTAGTACGAGCTTGAGATGGGAAGACAGAGCAGTAAGCATTATTTTCGAGAGAGACAGATGAACCAAATCCAGTAAAGGAAGTCGATAATGGGATGAAAGTTTCGTATATCATTTTTGGACAAACAGATACAACCAGCATAAGGTAACAACAGACCAAAAGGTCAGGGAAATTGTCCACCACAATTTAATTGAATGTAACCAAAAGATCCAATCACAAAGATATCATGCAAATAAGAATTCCCATTAGATATGTTTATCCTGTCAGAAAGGCCATTTGCATTCTCATTTCCACACAATTCCAGTAGCATGCAAGCAAAGTAAGGCAAGCCTTTACGACAATCAGTTCCAAAACAATTCCCATCAAAGGATCCACTGAACTAATATGTACTTTGGTGAAATGTGCATCAAACATATTAGTTTCAAGAGAGAGAAAAAAAAGAAAACGAAGTCACAACACCAAAATCAATATGTAACTGAAAGTACAAGTCTCCATTCCAATTAATAGAAGAAGCTAAAATAATGTCTTTTATGGCAGCACAACTGACTGACTCAAATATCCAACCAATATGCAAATGGGAACTTAATCAGGAAACAGACATTTTCTCCAACTCTATAAAATATAGTGAAGCATCATTAACATAATCCCGTTGTGAGAAATTTAACAGTCAGTAATATTCTCTTCATGTAGGCTCAAACAAGCTAGCAACAATCTGATACAGTAAAACAACCAAAGAGAAAGGAATATCTCTTACGATCCAACTTTTCACCAACACCAAGAACTTCTTGCACATTGCGAGTCATAATCTGATGGACTTCATATAGTTCATCATTCAACTTAGCAATGTTCCGCTGAGTGCGAGTATCCTGGTACAATTTCTTTGTTTTCTGTATGAAAGTATCTTGGAGAGGAAAAACAAAAATAAAGTTCAGGCCTATTAGTGACAGTAGAATCCATGTGAAGAAAACATGGAGTCACCGAGGAGAGTTCAATTCAGTATTCGAATATTAAGAAGAAAAATTAAAAGAGGTCTACCAAATTTAATGAATGCATAAGGTCTAGCGGCAGTTTCAATTTGGGCGTCATTGACACGCTCAAATTCATTCTTGAGGTCTTCAAGATATTGAAAGGCAAGTTTCTTGGGATATGAACGGTCACACATAGTGAGGTAACATACACGTCCTTCAATAATATAACTAAAGGTATCAAGTCAAGAAATCACAGAAACTGTTTCACTTCTCAAAAAGTATAACAAGAAAACAGCAGTCAAAATGAACAGTCAAATTTGCAAGAAAAGATAATTGTAAAAGCAACTTTAAGCAACGAACTGCTTAAGTGTAATCCATAATGTTAAGTAAGAGAACTACAATCATGATGATTCAATTTGCAAAGGTCTACTAGAGCAATCTAATTTCGTTTGAATGTTTACATCATTACTCTTGTGAATCTGACGTTTTTCCCTTTAGTGGACACTAAGAAGGCAGTCAACAAAAAGGTTAACAACCATTTCATTAGAAAGCCCTTGACATGCATTATGAACTCCTAACTTTTTCATTATGATCTTCCCAAGTAACAGTAATTAAAGAACATGCCACCCATGCATCCTGAACACCATTGTTTAACATTACATAGTATTAAGCAGTGTACACATTTCCACACATCTTTCAAGAGATTGAGTGACTCTACAGAAGGTTCAGACATAGTAATGGAGTTCAAGGAAGAAAAAGTATGAAGCAAACAAAGAATAATTTTGGCATGCCAACAATACTACTTTTTTGAGGTCTACACTTGAAAGTGATTATGAAAGAGACTAAAGCAAATGTGAGGGATACTGAAAGACATAAGGGCCAGTTTCAATGGACATCCTTGAAGGCTCATTCTGGTGCGTTGCAAGATTCTTAAACAAAGCCTTTACTTGCTGCTTGTACATTTCAGCATCTTTCACATCACGGCCATCATCCAATCCCTCAGCGAGCGGCAGTCCATCCGTGACACGAGCAATCATAGTTAGCTTCACCATCTTTACTTTCCCACTTCCTCGTATTTACAGAAGAACTGCATTAGTTTATCAATGAAAATTAAATCCTCAAAGACGAAACAGTGACAATTACAAAAAAGTACAACTTGAGTAATCCACTAATAAAGCTTGCTGGGAGTCCTACCCATTAAAAATTCGCATGAGATCAAAATCCTATGCCTTAATTACTGCATTAGCTCGCATTTCACCAAAAGAAAAAAAAATGCCCATTAAGAAACCGATCTCTACGGCCCCAAAAACCCAAAATTCATTCTTTCCAATGATCAAAACGAAAACAAAATTCCCAAATCCAAATGCAAATCGCAGCTTTCGCGCAGACCAAACCTAGTTTGGAAATCCGAAACAGGGAACCGACAAAAGATTTCATTTTTAACAAAATTACAGGTTTCTATCTACGACCAATGCAACAGAAAACAAACAACAAAACAACACAAAACCCTAGTGATCTACCTCCATGAACGACGAAGATCTAACCAAAGCGAAGGAAATTACAAGTCAAACACAAATCAAAAGTCCTTTGAAATCATTTACGCACTCATGATAAGAATTATTGAAAACCCAAATACAAGAGCATATATAGGGGAAAACCTCAATATAGCATCCGCGTTTTAGGTCTCCGATTCAAACGTTCTCAAGAAGAGAGACTTGTGATGGTGAAATAAGTTTGGCGCAGACTAAGGCTGTTCTTCACTTGCATCTATTTAATTAAATACTGGGAACTGTTCGTAAATATATATAATATAGATTATAAATAAACAGTCCAAATTGTATTAACTTAAATGAAATTCCATTTTTCAAATATTCATAAAAATGTATAGTTATAGAATTTAATTTCGATAGATTATTATAGCAATATTGATACTATGGTCAATCATCAAAGAATTGATTTTCAAGAATTGAAAGGTGCGGATGCATTGTATCTATCGGGAGAGTAATTAGTTTGCACGTTGGTTAGCTAATTATAGCTATAGATTGTTGCCTTTAAAGGGTGTGGCTTGATAGTTGAGAGCGGGACTTGACTTCGGTTAAGTTTCAGGTTCGATTCTATTCTAGCTCATCTTGTAAGAACTTGGAGCAGTCAAAGTTTTACTTGTAGGTGGAGAACTAATTGAGCCCTCAATAATAAAATTCGTCCGCTTGGCTCACTTATAGAGTGGTGCATCAATTAGACCCTTAGAAATGTGTGTCTGCTTAGCCCGCCTACCGGGTTGGATCCAAAAAAAACAAACTATAGATTACTATTAGGTGTTCACTGGTTTTATGATATTATTGAGGAACTTTCTTGCGGACTCAGTTAAGATTTCTCTGTTTCGTGTAATTCATCTGTAATTTTTTTATCAGATTTTGGCTCCGTTAATTAAAAATAATATGTGTATATATATATATATACAAAAGTTACAAAAGGCCACAATTTCAGAAACGCAGGTTTTTTGGGCTTTTAAAACTCTGCGTTACAATTACAACACCATTCTCCAAGCCACCGGCCTCGTTGAAGTCTCCAACACTGTAGGAGTAGACACCAAGCTATGATTAGTAGCAAGGGTAGAGGTCGAGGAAAAGGAAAAGGAGGCTCTTCCTCTTCTAGACCAACGTTTCATTCTTCTCCTCGTAATAGCCTGGTAAGTTTACGATTCCCTGTCTCTTTCTCTTAGTCCTTTTACTATGATTACGTTGTAACATTTATTTTTTCAAAAGTGACCGATTTTGTTGTTTTGCTTCACTTTTTCTACATGGGTTTTTGTTTTGTTTTGTTTTATGTCCTTTTTAAGACTGTTTCAGTAATATGGTTGTTTCAGTGGTCTTGGCTGATTCATATTGTGATTTGATCTGCAACTATTTAGGGTGGAGAAGGTGACTCAGCTATTGATGAATGTTTTAGCAGTAGGAATTTTGTGTCGCATAGAAGAGGGACAAATGCCCAACAGAATTTACAGGGTAGTTTTTCAAGGAACGTTAATGGTAGAGGTTCCCCAAGATATGTGTACAAGCCAAAGAAATCACCTGGAGATGAACTTACCTGTGCAGTCTTATCCCAGCAGGAGAAAATTAGTGGTCAGGTCCTTGGTTCAAGCGAAAATGAGTGTTCAATGGTTTCAGGTTCAGTCATTGAGGATGATTCTGTGCCTTGTTCTTCTCATTTGAGTAACGAGAAACAGACTTCCATTGGAAAGAGTTCCAATTATGATGTAGCAGTTGGAGATCTAGAGCAGTCAGAGCAAGTGGCATTAGTTAAACCTTTTGATATTTGCCCCCCTAAAGCTGAAACTCCTTTCATGTTAAAACCATCACTGCTTGTCAAGAACAGGGAAAGACGGAATGAAATTAAACGTGCTACAATGGGAATAAGTGGCAGTATCCTAAGACCTGGAATGGTTCTTTTAAAGGGCTACTTATCCATGGATGATCAGGTCCTATATGTGCTTTCTTTTATTTCTCTTGCAAAATTGTGGTTCATACTGATCATGTGCATGCCTAAACTCATGGTTACTTAATTTTCATCTTGCAAGTTCAGTTGCTAGTTCTTGAAAGGTGGTAAATAATGTTCAGACTTGTAATTCCTTGATTATTTAAACTAGGATGTGGTTAATCTTTTCAGAAACTACTGGTCTTAGACTCTTAGTAGTGTAGAGAAGCTTTTCTTCCAAGAAGTTGTTTATGTAGTTTCCCCTAAGTTAGCGTATTCCGTTGTTCTTCTAGATCAAAATAGTAACACTTTGCCGAAAACTTGGACTGAGTTCTGGAGGTTTCTACCAACCTGGTTATCGTGATGGTACAAGGCTGCACCTGAAAATGATGTGCCTTGGTAAAAATTGGGACCCTGATACAAGTCAATATGGAGAGTATCGCCCAATAGATGGTTCTAAGACACCAACTATTCCTCATGAGCTTCATGTCCTTGTTGAGAAAGCGATCAAAGATTCACATGCCCTCATTGAAAGCAATGCTAGAGTAAAAAATGCAGAAGACGATCTGCCATGGATGTCACCAAACATCTGCATTGTAAACTTTTACTCTGCAAGTGGACGGCTTGGTCTCCATCAGGTTTGGAATGAAAATTTCTTGTCCTCATTTTTGGATTGCCATTTTGCTCAACCCTATTTGAACTGATGCTGTAATATTTTTACTTCAATTTCCCAACTTACATATTACTTGAATGCACCCTTCTTGCTAGCTTGGGTTCTGCATTTACCCAAAATACTAATAACTCCTGGTTTGCGGGAACTCGCATCATTATGGGAGTCTACCCTATTTCATTACGGGATTTCAAACTGAGCGTTATAATGACGATGATGATGACTGATAACTCTTGATTGGTGAACAGGATAAAGATGAAAGTCAAGAAAGTCTTCGCCAAGGATTACCTGTAGTTTCTTTCTCAATCGGCGATTCTGGAGAATTTTTGTACGGTGACGAAAGGGATGTTGAAAAGGCGAAGAAACTTGTCCTAGATTCAGGAGATGTGGTGATATTTGGTGGGATTTCTAGACATATATTTCATGGTGTAAGTTCAATCCTCCCAAACACCGCTCCTAAGTCCCTACTTGAAGAGACAAATCTTCGTGCCGGACGTCTGAATCTTACTTTTAGAAAGTATTGAAGACCTTATGCAGACATGAAGCTTTTATAAATGATCAGACCTAAATCTAATAGTCAAGCTAATGCTTTGCATGCACCCAAAATGTCAACTCATGAGACTTTACTTTGGGAACAGCCTCTGTAATATGTAAAGGTAAGGCTGCGATCTTCTCAGATTTCATTCTATTGTGAGACTTCAGTGTGATGTGATAAGAGTTTATCATTTACGGATTTTGCTAACACAGCAACTTCTTTAATGGTGTAGATTCTGTGATCCACAGCAATAGTTGTGGTCCTCTTAAAGACCTAAATTTGGGTTAATTCGTCTACCGATTAAGCAAAGTGCTGTTCAATGTAAAAGTGGACATAAAATTGCATACTTCACGTCGATCTGTCTGTTATTGTGATATTCCAATGCAACTATAAAAGAAGAACACGAAATAGAGTACAAAATAACACGTTCATGCTAGATGAAGAATGTGTAATCTTCCCAGTTGGATAGTTCACCTATATGCAATGAAAAAAAATAAATAAAGACAAAGGACCGTTGAACCTCTACATTAATGGCTAGTGGGAGCAAAACACTAGAGGCAATTGTCAAAGTGAAGCTGTTAGCTATATTGCTGGTGCTCGGTGGGATCCAATCCAACCCCAGCTATCAAGTTGCTTGTACGGATAGGAATGGCAATGGGTTGGCCAGGCTAATTTTGCCAATTTTTAAAAAATATAGAACTAATTTATTTTTCGAATTGGGTCGGATTCTAGGTTACTTAAGCTCAAGCTTATCCGAGAATTAACTTTTTTAAATTAAACGATATTATTTTACTTAAAATAATTGAGCCCAAAATTAACCCTGAATAAGGACAAAGAGGGTACTTGCCTAGGGCCCATCCTTATAAATAATAAAATAAAGTTTATTTTTATATTTATAAAAATAAAATGAAACAAAATAAGGTCTACTTTTTACCTCATAAAGAACAACAAAAAGACCTATATTTTGTTTATTTTATTCTATATGAAAACATAAAACTAGGCAAAAATATGATTTTTTTTATTACTTTACTCAAGGCCTATCAAATACTAGGAACGGCTTTGATTGCCTCGAGTCTGTATGAACTTGAAACCGACCCATAAATCGGCTCATTAAAAACAACTAAATTTAGATCCATAAGTAAAGAATTGACATCCCTATATAAGGGGAAATAGAGATTATCGTAAGTTTTGGGTAAACCTTAACATTATCTAAAGTATGCTATTTAAGTATTTATATTCTTTCACAGTAATCTCAATCAAATGACAATAATCATGTCATAATGACACATTTTGAAAGATATATATGGGCCAATATGATAACGGAAAGAAGAAAAAGGAGTTGTACAATATATATGGATCATCTTTTCTTGGATAAAACAAAGTCTCTTCTTCTGCCGTCTTCTTTCTGACGTTAGTCCATTACAATATACAAGCCCCTAGTGTCATAATTGATTCTTCCTTCTTACTTTCTGCAATTTCATGCTTTTGGTTAATAAAAGATGATACGGAGGTTGTTTAAGACTTCATTGGGTGAATTAAAAGACTCAAGATTTATGTCCATTTTATGTTGTCCTTATTTTGTTCCATAAAGTCATCTATTTATACGAAACTTGCAATAGGGTAAAATAGACAAAAAATTCTGTCCCAATTAAAAGGGACCAACTTAACCATTATTGTCCAAAACTCCTTTTGTCTCATTAATGTAGACCATTTTTCTGATACAAGTAACATGCATCTCCTTCTCTTTCTTTTCTCTACGCTACGTGAATATAATGTCGTTAGTAGTCATTTTAAATGGGAACGAGATCTTCTGTCTAATATTATAGTGTTTTATTACATACACGAGACCTATATAAATAAATGATTGAAATTTATATGACAAAATAAGACACCATAATATTAAACAAAGAATACAAACTCCCTCAAATGATTTAGATAGTTGAAGTAATAAAGACCATGCAAAAACTCTCCCTTGTCATCTCTTTTTCGCCTTTTAATTGAGGCATGTTAGAATTGGTTTGCATCACAGAAGAACGAAGTAACAATGCCTAATGTTAGCGACATTTTAACACCACCACCTACCCTTTAATGACCGATTCAACTCTTATGTTCGTCTGAGAAATCATAACACTTCAATGGTGGGGAAGTTTAGAAAGTGAAAAGCAAATGAATCAAGATAGAACTATGGCAAGATATACAGAAGCATCCAACTTCTGGGGCTCGTGTTGTTGGACAATGTGTGCTAGTGCAGATACAGACTGTTCTTTCTTGCACAATAAATTGAAGATACGCTTGTAAAGGAAACAAGGTCAAGAAAACACAAACTAATAGGGTCCTACCATGTGAGGTAAGATCAAGAATATGATCTTGTTATTGATAGTGGGTTTTCTTTGTGTCAGTAAAGGGAACTTGTGAATGAAATTTGGTCATTGGTGGGCAATGCACATTTTAAGTGAATATATATATATATAAACGTTATTTTTGTTTTATAAATCCCACCAATTGTTTAATTAACGAGTATCAGATACTCCGCCCCAAATATTCTGTTTTAATCTTATTTCTCTTCCAAAACCACATCCTTTTATATGTTCCAACCATGTTTTCGTTCCAAAACGATGTAGTTTTATATATAAACAAATATAAAATGACTTTGTTTTGAGACGAAAATAAGGTTAAAACGGAGTATTTAAGAATCATACAAATTTCTCCATTTGGATGAGCATTAAATACTTCCTTTTAATGAGCTAAAATTTTTTGTCCATTTTATCCTGTTCTTATTCTATCCCATAAATCTAAGGTTAAAATGGAGCATTTAAGAATAATACAAATTTCTCCATTCAGATGGGCATTAAATACCTCCTTTTAATAAGTCATAATTTGCAGTCCATTTTATCCTGTTCCTATTCTATCTTATGAATCTCAATCACCCATTTATGTAGGTCTTATATAGGTCTTGGTTAAATGGATAATTGAGATTCATAGGATAGAGTAGGAACATGGTAAAATAGACAGAAGATATTAGCTATCTTCAATCTCAAGAATTTTCAAAGGTATTTCTATATGCAATATATTATTTTTCTCTCAATATATCTGTATTTTAGATATTATTATTAAAGATAACTCTTCAGTCTTAAAAGGGGATTATTATTATTTCAATTGTTATATACATAGAGTTAATGCAAAATTTGGATTTGAATCTGAATTTGAACATAACAAAGATGAAGTAGACTTGAGGGGGCCAGTTTGTTAGTCCTTAACTTACAAGATTAAAGGGGCGTTTGGTTTGAGCACGGATTTGGGTATGGGTATAGGTATAATAATAGAAGGGAATGAGAATAGAAATGGGAATAAGAATGGGTATAAAAAATTATGTTTGGTTTGTAACTTGGGTTTCTGTATTAATACCAATAATGTTGTTTGGTTTGTGACATTAATGGGAATGAAATATAATATTATATCATTTTTTAATATCATATTTAAAATGAAATATAAAGCATAAAACAACATCAAGTATCAAAACAACATAAAGCATCAAAACATAAAGCAAGATTTATCATAGTATCTAAAACATAAAGTATC
>JAOTAZ010000005.1:5035258-5046835 GCA_025629785.1 Erythroxylum oxycarpum
CAAAGCTTTGCCTCACGAGTTTTAAAACGACTTTATTCTCAAAGACTCGAACTTGAAACTTTAGTTAATGACAGAAAAGCTTGTGCTGTTCCATTACAATTATTGTAAATAAATTAATCAATTTTTAATAATAAAATTAAAAATGTAACTAATTTAAAACTTTTATTATCAAATTTCAAATCAGCCGATCTATTCAAAATTTTAAAATATTAAAGACAAAGAACTCCATTGAGTTTTGAAACATAGTCATTTCACTTTAACGACACTAATGTCCTCTTTGGTAATTTCAAGTTAACGTATGTGAAGTCGTTGTCTTTCAATTTTTTTAGTTAAATTTTTCTCCACAAGCAAACACAAGCTTTTGCCTGAAAGAAAGGAAAAACACGCACTCCCTCTCTCTACTGTGCAGTGTGTAGAGAGAGTAAACCAGGGAAAGCCAAAGGGTGGGGGAAAAAAAAAGAAAAGAAAAGAAAAGATGGGCACTTGTGAAATGAGTAAAGCAAAAACCATTCCATTGTTGGGGTTTCTTAGAACTTAAAAAAGACCTCCAAAGAACAAATTACTGTAAAGAGTACAGAGACTGGTAATAGATATAGTCGATGAAACCTAAATGCTGGTGCTCTTTTGGTGAACTGTGGAGAGAGGAACAGATTCCCCATTCCAAGATCTCAGTTGTATGCAAAGGTATGATCTTTTCCCACATGGTTCTTCAATCTTGAGCTGAAATGAGTGAACTTTTTGTATTTCTAGCATGCAAACTTAGTGCATTTTCGTCTCCCTACTTGTGGATTTCCTTTTTTTTTTTGGATTTGTCATTTGAATTCGGATTATGCGGGTATCTATGTGAGCGGGTTCCGTTTGGCTTGAAGCATTCAAGGTTGGATTTTTAGTGGAATCAGATCTGGTTTTGCTTAGTTTGTTCGAAACATTGGTTTCTATATCAAACAGTGGCTGATTTTAGGTACATTTTTTGAGTTTAAGAAGTAAGATCCATGGTTGATGTTTTTGTAGGCATTTAGGGTCTTGAACTAGTAGGCCTTACCCAATGAGTATATTCTGCGATTTATTTTCCAATTTTCTTCATTTTGATTCTCAATGTGTATCGGTAAAGTGTTGCTTTCCCTGTTTGATTTCTAAAATGGGAAGTACGTTACATTTTAACCAAATTCATCCACAGAATTGTTTATCGTCTTCTGTTTTCTTTGTCAGAACTTTTGCCAGGGACTGGAGGGTTTTTCACTTGAAAATCTACTGACTTTAAGAGTTGATTACTTTACAAGCTGGGGATCTCGAATCTACCTGCAAATGTGCATTATTCCGCGTAGGAGGAGGATAAAGGATCAGTAGTGTCAAAATTTTGTTGAAAAAAATGAAAACAGACACGCCTATTGACTATGCTGTGTTCCGATTGTCACCAAAGCGCACAAGGTAATTTCCTGATTTGTCTTGTTGTACTTGTCTTTCAGATTTAACGTTTGGCATGTATTTCCTTTTTTTTTCCAGGTGTGAATTGTTTGTTTCTAGTAATGGAAATACGGAGAAACTTGCTTCCGGACTAGTGAAACCATTTGTGACTCATTTGAAGGTTGCAGAAGACCATGTTGCACAAGCAGCTCATTCAATTAAACTTGAAGTTGAAAGAGGCAGAAGTGGTGATGCTTGGTTTACAAAAGGAACACTGGAAAGGTATATGCAATGCCCATCAGGATACCTTCATTACTTTTGGAGAACTCAACGTTGATTCGACTTTTGATATCATCTATGCTTCTTCTTCCTAGATTTGTGCGGTTTGTCAGTACACCTGAGGTGCTCGAAATGGTTAACACATTTGATGCAGAGATGTCTCAGTTGGAAGCAGCCCGGAAAATTTATTCACAGGTAAACTGCCATTTTTGGTAGCAGAAGCCCTCTGATTATGGTTTAAAAGAGCATTTTAGCTGAATTCCAAAACTTTTTGTTCAGGATACTGGAGATCAGTTTTCTGGTGCTTTAGGTGTGTACCTTTCTCCCTTTTTAGATTATTGTGTGTTTATAAGCCTGTCGGAAATTGTAGGATGATACTGCTACATTGTAACAGGCCTATTATGATTTAGAGATCAAAGATTCTTTGACTGCTGACTTTTGTAGTATAAGATTTTATTTTATATTGCCTTTCATTGGTAACGATAAAACTTCTGAAAAGTTGTCTTCATCTGTCTAGTAAGACTAGTGAACACACTTTTGATTGAGACATCTTATATGAACTGTCCTTCCTATCATAGACCTGAACTAAATTAACACAGGTTTTGATTAATTTGCTACAGATGGGAATGGATTGGGAACCATTGCGGCAACGGATACAAAGTAAAGCTATTCGATTTAACGTTTCCAATTTATCAGGGCCTGGTGCCTGGGGGGTGTGAGGCTGCCAATTTCATCAGATGTTGAAATTCTTGAAGTTCTATGTATTGAGTTTTTCATTTCGATTGAAGTGATTGAAACTTTTTCCACTTAATTAAATCGAAACCTTTCCACATGATTAAAGTTATTTTTCTTTCCTTTTTCCTTTTTGGTTTGAAGAGTGGTGGAGTAGTGATCAATATCATCTTAAATCATTTACAAGGATGTAGAACATTTGGAAGATATAGAAATTGTAGGGATAACCTAGCGTATTCATCTTTTATAAAAAGTAGGTGGGGATGTATTGGTAGTGATTTATGATGATAGTAGACAGTAATAATGATGATTTCAAGGATTATAGTGTAGAGCAGGCTGCTCAGCAAAATGAGGCTATATGTATTCTATGAGATACACGAACTATGATATTTGAATCAATGTTTGCAGCTTGTTCCTAAATGTAATGTGTCAAATGATGCAGGAAGGAGCTTCTGAGGGCAATGGATGTGCGACTTGCTGCAGTTAGGCAGGATTTAACTGCAGCATTTGATCGCGCATCAGCTGCTGGTTTTAATCCTGACGCTGTCACAGAACTTCAGCACTTTGCAGATTGCTTTGGTGCCCATCGCTTGAAGTAAGTACCCTGAGGGATTTTGTAGACCTATTTGGTTCTCAAAACTCTTTCTATCTCTCCTACCAATTCCTGCCAATTAACTGCAGTTACGAGTGTGGGGGACCATAACTAGGAAAAATGAAGAAAATCTTGTTTAGCTTCAGTCTTCTAATCACTTTTGTCTTGGTTACATCAATCTGCCAATAATCGAAGCAGCGGATTAGGATTCAGAACATTTGAGTTGTGACTTCCTTTTTCCCCATGTGCTCCTATGCATGGTTCCTGATCTTCAGTTTCAAGAAAAATTAGTAGCCCCCAGGTGTTGATTGTGCTGCCTCATCCCGTGGACTGATTTATATACACATCCTAAGATGACATAATAATCATGCCCAATTATGTTCAGCAAACTTTGTTTGAAATTCCAAGCTCCATTTTCTGGTTCATTTTTCTCTTCAAATTGACCTTCCTTTTGTTGATGATTTCTACTTGACACTTGGTCACAAGTCAACGCCAGAGAGTGAAATCAACTATAGCAGGGAAGTAATCATATGGAAATTGCCTTTTCATTTTCTTCTTTCCTTTTCTCCGTTTCGTATCTTCTTGTTATCATAGGGCTCTACCACCTCCAATCTATGTTGTACATCATGCTTATTGGCAGCTATCTGGGATTCGGTACATTGTGATCTAGGAATATTTTGTGAAATCATCTTCTACTCCTCTCCTTACATTCTTGTGTCTTTTTGATCATGAACTTTGATTTCGTCTGTAGTTTACTTGCAAAAGTCATTTGTTAAACTTATCAAATTCACTTCTCATATTGAATCAATTCTTGTTAATGAATAGATCCGATTGCAACTTTTCACTACTTGTGAGAGTTGAATTTGTAGAGTTTCATTTTTAAATGGTCTTCAGTTGTGCTTCTGGATGTTCTTATCTTGGAAGTGAAGCTGCGATAAATATCTAAAAAGTTATATGCTGCTACATTCATCTTCCCTTGATAAGTGGCAAGTGACTAGACTAAAAATTTGAGTATTTATGTGAAAATAGTTATGGTCTCTGCATAGGGAAATGGGTTCTATTATTCCAATCATTTTATTGGTGGAACTGCATTTTTCATGGAGCCAAATTTAGAAGGTATGGGAGGTGAGTGAATATGATTTTTATGAAGGTATGACTTAGCTATCTTGATGATTTAAAGTCCCTTTCAAGCACACTTTTTGATTGTTAACACTTATGAATCCACCTCCCTTCATTTCATTCGAATTCAATACCGTATGCTTTGTATTGATCTCAGCATTATGATTCTTTATTACTTCAATTCTCTATTTTACTACAAATCCAGAAAATTTTTGCTCAAGCATTGGGATTGCTGAGGTGGTTCCCGTGTGTCCTAAGTTTATGATGCATAGAACACCTGAATTTCAGGAAATTTTCTATAGTCTAGGGTATTGCTCTGAGTGAACCTTAGCTACTTGTTAGCTCCTTGTTAGGCTATTGTCCCACACACTTTATTTTTAGTGTGCTAGAACATTCTGCCATTTGGGACAAATAAGTAGTCATTCTGGTTAAAGATACAGAGGAAGTAGTGTACCACTTTTGAGATATTATAACAAAGAGTGAGAAAACTTAAATGTGGGAATATTATATAAGGCTGGCATTTACTCTTCTCAACTTAACAAGTCACTATCCATCAGGTTTAGTAGTTAGAGGATGGTTTTCTGGTTCTCAGGGTCCCAACTTCCTTGTGCTTCTCACCTTTCTTGTTTTCTAATATGTTTTAACTATTCCTCAACCAACTCAAATTAATACATCTGTTTTGTTTTGTCCATCTGGCAAGATTATAATAATCAATACTTGCATGTATTCTGCAGTGATGTTTGTACCAAGTTCATCTCATTCTGCCAGAGGAGACCTGAAATGATCTGTCAATGGAAGCCATGTGTTGAGGATCAAGTGGTTTGGGCGTCATGGGAATCTGACATGTCAATTGATGACCCCACCAAAGGGTCAAGTGGATCCCACAATGTGAGGGGCCACCAACACCCTTTCCAAAATCAAGTCCCACACCAACAAGCTGGCCATGACCAACAAAACTCAGAACAAAGCCAACTCAACCAATCTAATCCCTCTACCTGTGAACAGCCTATTTCCTTGCTCTCTGTTAACAGGAAACAGAACAGTGAAGGAGAGGCAAAGAAAGACGGTTCTGCTACTGAATCGTCACAAAATCAACGGGGTCCCCCAGGAAGGAGACTGAGTGTGCAGGATAGAATCAACCTGTTTGAAAATAAGCAGAAGGAGAATTCAGGTGGGAAAACTGGAGTTGTGGGAAGATCTGCTGAGTTGAGAAGACTATCTTCTGATGTCTCATCTGGACCTGAAAAAGGTGTGCTCAGGAGATGGAGTGGCGCCAGTGATATGAGCATCGACTTGGAAAGTGACAAGAAAGATAACAACTTTACAGATAGTCCTGCCTTAACACCCTCTTCATCTTCTCTTTGCCAGAACGGAAGTAGTGTGATTCTTGGTTCATTAGATGATAGAAAGGACCAAAAGGGATTGAATGATAGGACAAGCTCAGTCCAGATTGAGGCCAAGAGTATTCCTAAAGATCAGGGTGAATTGCAAAGACATGGTGGTGGTTCCATTGTGAAAGATGAGGAGGTGGGTTTGAAGGAGAACCTTGCCTGGAATTATCAAGTCACTTCTGAGGCCAAAGTGAACTTTTTTGCTGGTAAAGGGGAACTAGTACTCGATGATCATTCAGTTGGAGAGAAGGGCAATTCAAGCAGGGAAGAGAAGACATTTGGAGTTTTGGATTTAGGGGGACCTGAGAGAAAGTCTAGAACCTTTCCAGAGAGATTGGAGAACATTTTGGTTAAGAATCAGGCTAGTCTGAGCCAGACAGGAGGTGGGATAGGCGATACTCAATTTGGGAATAGTGTGGAGGGTGCTGGCTTCAAGGATCAACCTCGGAGTAAGTTTAGGGCTTGTCATTTGCATAATCAATCTCTTTCAGGGCAATTCGAAGGTGCTTTTGGAGTGAAAGTTAAAGAGGTGCCACAAGGAAAGGTAGGGTCAGATAATACCACTGGAGAAATTGAGCAAGTAGGAAACAAGGACTTTACTTTTCGAGAAAAGGAGTCAGTAAAAGCGGGAGATCTTCAAGTTCCAAAAATAAAGGTCCAAAAACCTTTTTCTGCTGGTCCAGAACAGATGAGAAAGATGCAGAGTGGGAGGGATGAGGGTGGTCTCATATTGGGAAACAAGGCTGTTTTGCCCAATAAAAAGGCTTCTGAAAGCCAAGCAAATTTTATTTCTGCTCAGACAACATCAACAGAGCAAGTTCATAGGGTTAGGCAGAATAAGGGGAACCAAGAGCTCAATGATGAGTTGAAAATGAAAGCTAATGAGCTTGAGAAGCTATTTGCTGAACACAAGCTTCGGATACCTGGAGATCAGCATGGTTCTGCACGAAAGTTGGCAGTAAATTTGCAGTACAAAAAACCAGCAGCAGTGGAGATATCCCCAACACAATCTGAGGAGAAAAAACCACTCATTGAACCAATTGAGTTTCCTAATGATAGCTCTGAGTTCAGAACTCCTCCTATGAAGTTGGTGAACCATCAAGACGATGGCTTTAGTCTGAGCCAAAATATATGTGAGATTAGCTTCTCTGATGATTCAAGAGGAAAATTCTATGAGAAGTACATACAAAAAAGAGATCTAAAGCTGAGGGAAGAATGGAGTACAAAAAGAGTAGAGAAAGAAGCCAAATTAAAGGCTATGCAAGATAGCCTTGAGCGGAATAGAGCCGAGATGAAGGCCAAACTTTTTACATCTGCTAGCAAACAGAGTTCCGCATCTGGTGCTCGACTACTAGCAGATAGTCTGAGAAAGTCCAATGTTCATTCGACTTCTAAGAAAGAGCAGGTACAATGTCACTTGGTACATATTAAGAGATAACTTCCAAGGCTAAGTTTGGGACTTGCAATTTTGTTTTGTTTCTGGTAATTGGAATCTTGAGGCTTCCCCATCTCACAAGTTGTTCATTTTGACAGCATCCTGTAGATTCTACTCAAAGTGAAGAAGATAAAGATCCTTCTGAGTTTTCAGAACAGAAATATTATGGCCGAGATGGATTCTTCAGTGAGTCATCTTTAATTGATGGTTCCACTAAAAGCGCAATTATAAAGCCTTTGCCAAGTAGAAAATTTTCTTCATCCACCCCTCGTACTGCAGCAGTACCAGTTCAACGGTTGTCCAAAATCTCTAGCTCCAATTCAGGGAGACGAAGATTGCAATCAGAAAATTCGCTTGCACTCTCTGTTCCAAACTTCTCTGAATTGAAGAAAGAAAACACAAAACCCTCTACTGATATCAGCAAAATGACAAATCACCCACGGCTGAGAACCTATACTCGCAACAAGAGTTTCAGCGAAGACATACAACTTGCTGAGGAAGAAAAACCACGACATTCTGAGTCTTTGAGGAAAAGCACTGCTGGACCTGGTGAATTTAATGATGTCTCTTCTTTGAATGATGATGTTGTTGTTTTGGCACCTTTAGAGTTTGATGATGATTATGGTCAACAGGGATCTAATGATAAATTTACAAAATATATGGACTCGAAGCCTTTCCTCAAGAAGGGTGATGGTCAATGTCCTTATGGAGGAGCTGGTGCTGGTAAAACTTCAATGCCCTCTGAGGTTTTTACACATGAAAATCAATTTGAGGAATTACCCTCTGAAATAGATGATTTGAATGACTTGAAAAAGAGTGAAGAAGAAGAGGAGGGGCTTGAAAAACCTGAGGTTGAAGATTGTGCTAAAACGAATAACAGCAAGGCAAGGTTAAGCCAGCGATCGGACAAGATGGTCATGTCTGGTTCTGAGAATGGTGATCCTATGAGATCCCTTTCTTACATTGATCCTTATTCAGTTGCTGACTTGCCTGCCTCTTTGCTTTCGTCCTTCCATGCAGTTGGGACCTTGCAGGAGTCTCTAAGGGAGCACCCCGTAGCACGGAATTCACGTATGCATCATCCGTTATCCTACCAACTTGAGGCTTCAGATATTGATGCTTCTGTTAAGTCTCCTAAGGGAAATCCTGCATCCTGGAATTTTCACCCACCCAACCAAGTAGAAGCTGATGCAGCTCGAATGAGGAAGAAGTGGGGAAGTGCTCAAAAGCCTATTCTTGTTGCCAATTCATCAAACAATCAGTCCCGCAAAGATGTCCCAAAAGGATTCAAACGGTTATTAAAATTTGGAAGAAGTAGTCGTGGAATTGATAATCTAGTGGATTGGATCTCGGCTACTTCTGAAGGAGATGATGACAGAGAAGATGGACTAGATCCTGCAGGTCAATCATCAGGAGACTTGAGGAGGTCAAGAATGGGATCCTCACAGAGCCATCCTTCTGATGATAGCATCAATGAAAGTGAGTTATTCAATGAACATGGTAATCTTCCATTTCCAGGTTCACTAATTACTCAAGATGCATGTACTAGTAAGATTGATTCTGGGATGTTTTCTCCAAAGGAAAAGAAGATTGATTCTAGGATGCGTTTACATTATATATGTGGTCTTATGTATGTTCCCATGTAGATTGGAATTGATGCCTCTTCTCCAGCTTTAGGAAGTAGTTGATTCCATGATTAGGAAGTCATCTCATCCCCTTGTTCAAAATGATGGGGCTTTAAGTTATTCCTCTTTAAATACAAAGGAAATGTAGTTGCTCATTCTGTTTAATTTATTGCTCTGGCTTTCAGTAAGAGATCCCTTTGCTGTTGAATGTAAAGCATTTGGGGAACATTCAGAGATTTTGCACTGTACTGATCTAGCACTATCTGTTTTATAGTGTCAGTATCACATATCTAATTAAGCTTGTCATCCAAGGGGTTTTAGCCATTTAATCTAGGTGGAAAAACTTTCACATTAGGGAAGTCATTAATTTGCATGAGTTGGACCATTGTTCAAACTAAGGGAGTGTCGAGATCTGCTGGAATTTGCTATTTACTGCATTGATGTGCTAATAATGCTGCTTTCTTATACTTGTCCTTCAGGTAAGCTGAGAATTGGTTAGCAGTGCTATATGTTTGAAAATTGATTACTCATTTGATGTTTGTTTGATGCAAAAAAAAAAACTTCAAATCTATAAAAGAAATAAAAAGAGGAAAAGATAATCAATCACAAGCTTTAATTTGGTGGAATGAGGATTAGGAATTGAGTTGACATACAAGATAAGGGCTAAAATTTAGATTATGTTAGAATTCCTTATTGAAATTGAAGTAGTAGTAAGTTAAATATGATATTTTATTTTAGATATATTATCTTAGTTATTTAGGAGAGACAGAATTTTTATTAGAATAGGATTTAAATTTTAGGATTCCTTTCCTACTAGAATAAGGGTTCTAAGAACTCTATATATGTGTGTACTCAGCCGTTCAATAGAACAAGCAATATGAAATTTTTCTACATTGAGTTTTCAACTAGAAGGTTTGATACTTTCTTCTAATAATGATTCTTAGACCCTATAAGTGATTCTTTGTTTTCTACTCTCCATTGTTTGTGTTCCCTACAAAATCCCAGCCATTAAGCCTAAATTCTAACTATATAAAATCCTAAACTCCTAAGCCTAAATTTTCGGCAATCAAACATTAAATTTTCAGCTATACAAAATTTAAAATTTCAGCATCCTAGCCAAAGTTCAATCTTAAAATTTGCTGAATATCAACCATATTTCTTAATTTTGTGATTTGTGGCTACTATTTGTCCTACATCATTGTTTCCATGTAGATTTTTCTATTTATTTTGAAATTTATGTTTCCAATTATTTTCTTCGAATTTTATGCAAAAGTAAATGGAGGGATATTTAGGTATGGCTTTGATCTGCTGCTGAAATCTCAGGTGGATGACTTGTCTCTCTTCTTGCAGCTCAAGCCTTGAATAGCTCTATACCAGCACCTCCAGCAAACTTCAAATTGAGGGATGACCGTATATCTGGAAGCTCTATCAAAGGTGACTTCTTTTGCGCTTCTTTAGTGGGATTTGTTTATTTTCCTTAGCAACACATGCCATTCATTTTAAGCTGCACAATGCTTTGTTCCTAATGTATTTCCGTAGTGCTTGGCCTAGTAGATAGCTTCACGTCATTGCTAACTACATGCTTGCATCATGTCATCGCTAGCTATGTGCTTGACAAACTTGATCTTTCCTGCACTAGTCAGGCTTAGCCAATTATGAACATGAAGTTTAGAGCAAAATAGAAGCTTCATTTTGCTGAGGCTGCAAAGCTGTAGCTTAACTTGAGCTAGTTGTCCTAACTCAAGTTCACTGCATTAAAAGCATGTTAGAGGCATATGGGCATCAAAAGTGACCATCTGGTTATTAATTTCTTATCAAGTTGGGCTACTTTAGAGATCAGATCTCTTAAGAGGAAAGCACGTTGCTGTCAAGAAGAAGACTAATCACACACATAAAACAATGAAGGGACAATTTTACTAATTTCACATGGCTGGCTTAATGTTTTCGTTGGTTATACAGCCACACGTCTAACAATTTTGCACAAGTTTAAATGTTATGAAAACTGATACTTAGTAAACAGAGTCACGTAAGGAAAGCTTTCTTTTTGAGTTTTTGATTCTTTGAATCTACAATTTACAGCCCCAAGATCATTCTTCTCGCTTTCTACGTTCCCAAGCAAGGGAAATGATGCGAAACTCCGATAATACTTGTCAGAAGTTTGGAGCTACTGCTTGAAGTTATTGTTAATGATAAGGTGTAAAGGAATACTGCGTGTGGTAGAAAACATGCTTGTGCCAAAATTGGCTGTAAATTCTGTCAGACAAAAATCAGCTATTGGTGTTTGTATGATTTTGTTAGTCTAGGAGCATTCTTTTTTCTTTTGCTCATTGGTTTTAGTCTTGTGTGATGTACATGGGATCATCTCGTTAGAATTAGAGTTGTCAACGGTCTAATAATGGTGACGTGATTATGCAGACCATATCTTTTGTAAACACGATTACTCGTCTTAGTATCTAGAGAATGCTGTTTGTGGCTGCTATTGTTTTTGCTCTTTTTTGTTCTTTTTACAAAGAAAAAAAAAAACTGAAAGAAAGACTAGCTATCCTATAGCTTTGCAATACAAAGCTCCTTGTTTGTCCCAGAGGAAGAGCTCCATTACTGACATTGGGGTTCTCGAAGGTAATGTAAGCTTTGACTGGTTCGGACTGCGACAGCAATCAGGTTATCTGGACACTTATTCTCTTCTCGATGTATTTGTTGCAATTGTGTCTCTCAATCTCGTTAGAGTAACTCTGGGTACCTGTCAGTAAAGAAATATGCTCAGCAAATTCGGTCCTTGAAGAGGAAAGAATATTAATAACTTCTACGGAATTCACTTCGACAATGACTCGGCAGTACCCCATGAATCAAGCCAAAGATAGACCCGAGTAGATTCCCCATAATTTGGCAACTTGCAGCCAGTGATGGAGCCAGAAATTTATAATAGGAGGGTTCAAATATTTAATTTTTAAAATTTTAGGAGGCTCAATACACTACTAGCACTTAAATAACTTCATCCTT
>JAOTAZ010000005.1:5100351-5115443 GCA_025629785.1 Erythroxylum oxycarpum
TTTATTATTTGTTAATTCATTTGTTAATTATTTAGTCAGATACTGTACAGTTACGGTTAAGTAGTTAGTACTGTTAGCTGTTAGTATAGACGTTAGTAGTTCATGTAGTTAGTATTCTGTATTCATGGTTGTACTTTGTATATAAGCCTTACTGATACAATACAAAAGCTTAATAAGAGAGTATTATTCAGGCACTCTGTTTTGTACACCCAGTTACCCAGCACGTGGGTCACTCCTCAACATATGCAGGACTTGGTCTACGTGGTTTAGTTGAAAGCAACAAACTTAGTCGACCATACTTGCTTAGTTCTAGGATGCATTTTACATTATTTTGCAGTTATAATTGTGGGTAAAGCCCCACTTACCCCACTTTCCATTATTTTGTTGTTCCAGTTGTAATCGTGGGTGAGCCCACTATTTCGCATTTTGTTAAGTGCCATTTCTTTCTGATTTCTATATATATCATATTGTTATGAAGGAATAAAATCGTTGACGGAATTAGCTCAATTTTCTTCTTCTGATTATCTACTTCTTCCTAGTTTTCTAAAATTATCGTATCAAGTGGTTGGAGAAGATCGATTGGTTTCTTGGTCTTATACTTAGTTTGTTGACAAGTAATACATTAAGTGACAAAGGCAATGACATCGATATGCATGGAATCCTAATGAAAATTATAAGAAAGGCGTCAGACGGCCTTTGTCCTACCCAAATGACCACCAGTGGGTGTAGAATGAAATTCATGGAGGAGGACAGATCTGAGGGGACTAGTGGAAGGATGTTATGAATATATTAATGGACCAACCAACAAAGCCCAAAGCCGCCATTGAGCCTTTTGATCCACAGGGGCCTAAGGAGAAGTTCTCGGTCTAGTGCCAGATCATTGAATGAAAAGGTTTACACTTGCTGAATGTGCTCTATATATTCGATATTCTGCTAAGGGTTGGGACATGATTATTGTTATGTTGAATGTAACTCTTTCTCATCTCAGATTCTCTCTTTCTCCTCTCATCAAATTCTCTGTTTCTTCTTCCCATCCCCTTCTCATTTACTTTCCTGCAAGAACCTTTAATTCTTGTAATCTTCCTTTTTGTTGAATGAAATACATCACTGAATCTTGTATTGATTGATATTTGCTTGGTCGATCTACTGTTCCCTTGTTGGTTACTGTTTTATTTGCTTGAGTTCACAACAAAGGAAGCCAAATACGATTTTTATAGGTAACGAGACCATAACGACATTGATAATTAGCATGTAATTCGACATGAGAAATAATGGAAGCCATGAACTCACGTGAAGATGTATTGGTTGTTAATTCATGTCGTAGCTAATTAAGAAGAGAAAAATGAGGAGCGATCAACACGAGGTTGTGGGCATCGTCATATACTCGAGAAAGAGCATTAGTGACCTGATTGTGAATCCCTTTTTTATATTGAATATCAAAATTGTACCCCAAAAGTTTGATTAAGTAGGCCTGTTGATCAGGAGTTTGAAGTTATTGTTTCATTAACTCTCGTAGACTCTGATGATCGATGAGAATGGTGAACTTGTGGCTAAGAAGGTATTGGCACCATTTCTTGACGGCGGTAGTAATGGTGTGTAATTCTCGAAGATACATGAATGCTTTGGCCATTCTAGGACATAATTGGTTTTTGAAGAAGGCTAGAGGATGGTTCCCTTGTAATAATACAACACCCATGCCACTACCGGAAGCATGACTTTCAAAAAAAAAAAGGTTTTGTAAAATCAAGTAAAGCAATGATTGGAGCTTGAGTCATAGCCTTTTTTAGAGTTAAGATTATCTGTCTAATTTTATGGTGTTTTATTTTATTCTATAAATTCTAGTGATTTATTTATGTAGATTTATTTATGTAAATTAATAAATGACTAAAATTTATAAGGTAGAATAAAGTTTTATAAAATTATAAAGAATATCTGACCAATTGAAATGATCATTTTCTAGAACATTTGTCAAAGGAGCAGCGATGGAAGCATAACCACGAATGAAGCGTCGGTAGAAACCAGTAAGGCCCAGAAAGTCACGTAAAGCTTTAACAGTGTGAGGTGCCGACCAGGTAAGCATGGCCTGAATCTTCGTAGGGTCGGGAGCGACCCCTTGAGTTGATACGATATGGCCCAAATGCTCGATTTGTCGTTGTGTAAATAAACAGTTTCAATTGTTTCAAATAAAACTGTGTGCAATGTAAAGTCTAAAAGGCTTGCTCTAAGTGGTTGAGATGTTCTGCCAAGGATAAATTTTTGCAGGAATGGTTGAAATAACTACTTGTTCGTTGTGGACTGAAAGGTCGAGGGTGCGTTGCGAAGGCCGAGAGGCATGACACGAAACTCATAGTCACCTGTGTATGTTTGAAAGACAGTTTTTGGAGCTTCGTCTTCCTTCATTAGAATCTGATGGTATCCCTGAAAAAGGTCAGGCTTAGAAAACCAACTGGTGTAACTTAGTTCGTCGATAGTAGGGGTGAGTCCTAGTTATTTTAGCCATAGGCACAAAGAATGAGGTCAGCACTGGTTAAAGAAAGGATGTGAAGGTCAGCATGAATTTGGGCTTCAGGGAAATGAATCGCGATGTTTAGACAGATATGTGTGCATTCTAAGGTAGAATCATTACCAACTAGAACGTTAAAGGCTTAACGGGTTGAGAAGGTAAATTGACAAAAGGAATTCAATGGAGGTCCAACTACTATAAATGTTGTCTACGGTACCCTTTCAATTGAAAACTTAAAAGCCCATTTTCAAGAACCCCATGAATCATGATCTCTCTAGATCGCCATTGGTCCATTGCATCATCAATCTTGCATTGTGGCTCTCTCAGACGCTGCCACGTCAAGACCGAGTCAATGGATCAGATGAGTACACACTATCAATATAACGTACACGTGCAAACATTGGATCTCTTGCGATGCTTCCAGACGTTTCCACGTGCCCAATCGCGAAGTTTCGTTCTCGGCCATTATATGTGTCGCTTCCGTTTTCCCGGTATCCAAACAGAGACTATAAACTCCTGCCCTATACACCAGCGTCTGGGAATTGCTATTTCCCTTTGTTCCTTCTTGTTCCCGCCAAGCACCGTACGAGGAACGGGCACTATTAACTGGTAAGAATTGTCATTCAACGTTTATAACTTTCTCCTGCATTTTCTCGGAAAAATGGCCAAGTAATGATTAATTAGCCATAAATAGTGTTATTATGGTACTGCTTGTGTGAGTTAAGTGGTGTAGTCAAATGGCTCGTTGATAAAAGAAAAACTTAGGAGGATAAGTTTATATCTTTCAGTAGTCTTCTTCAATGCTGTTGGGAAGAAAAAGTATTGAGCTTTATGACTTCTGGAAAAAAAACTTGGTGCTTTACTTGGGTGAACAATTAGAGTGCAAAATAATTGAAGTTGGAAACAGAAAGGATTGATTCTTTAGTGGAAATGTAAAGAATGTGGAATTTTACTGGGACGATATTGCTGGTTGTGTTCTTTCTTGCACGTGGTTCATCGAGTACAAAAAAAAAAAGAAAAAAGAAAAAAACTTACGTTCGGCTCTGACAGGGTGATTGAGCTAAGTACGATTTGTGAGGATGAGTATAGCAGTAGATTCGAACGTGTTTGATTCAGTGAACCATGTATTCAGTATCCCAGAGAGCATCGAGAAGTTTATGTACTCTGGGAGGTCTAACGATAACAACGAAAACAGGGGAGTGGGTAGCATCCCTGCGGACATTTTGGAGACTCCCAAAGATTACATCTTTAAATTGGATGTACCTGGCGTCTCTAAGTCCGATGTTCAGGTAACTTCTGCAGTTTCCTTTTAAAGAGCACATGTACTAATTCTGCTGATTGGTCGTGAATTTAAGGTTTAAACTTCTTTATATGCTTATGCAATTTCTTGATAATGGGTGAACAATGTGTAGGCGACTGTAGAGGATGAGAATATTCTGGTGATTAAAACTTCAGGGAAGAGGAAACGCGAAGATGGGGAAGAGGAGGGCTGCAAGTATATTAGGCTTGAGAGAAGAGTACCTCAGAAGCTGATGAGGAAGTTCCGGTTGCCGGAAAATGCAAATGTGTCGAGCATTAAAGCCAAGTGTGAAAATGGAGTTTTGACCGTGGTGGTTGAGAAGCATCCTCCACCACCCAAGCCCAAAAAAGTCGAAATTACCATCTCTTGAGTGAAGATCCAGGGGGGCATGTCTCCGAAAGGACATCCCTAAGTTGATGTATCATTTGCCTTTTACCTTGTTTTCAATTAGTCTGCATTGCCATCTATTCTATGTTCAGTGTTTGATCGTCGTTACTTGAATGTTTCAAGAAGTGCTCTACTCAGATGTTTAAGAACCAATGTAGTTTTGCAGTCTCCTTTTCTTATCTATCTACGTGTTTTACAGAGGTGTTTAGTCTCTTTACATGCAAAAAGTAGCCGATTCAATCCTTGGTCGTGATATCAAGTGAATAACCAATGAAGCTTATAGATTACGCACAAAGTGATTACATAACAATTGGATCACATTGAATGTTCACATCGAGTAGTAATCTTCCATTAATGCAAATCAGTTTCCTATTTACCTTGAAGACAACACTAAGCATTTGAAAGATGGACTCTCCGGTCAAAACTGAGATATCCATATGCAACTTGGATACACGTTACGTAGGGAAATGTAGAAGTATAGAAGACGATCCCCTGGTTTTATATGCAAAAGTGAACGGAAGCTCACTTGGATGATTTTCTTTTCTTCAGTGGTTTTGGCTTCCGCTTCTGCTTCTTGGCGGATTTCTTGTCATTTGGACTGTCCTCATTGAGCAGATGCTCGTATTCTTCAAGACTTGCAAATGGGGACGCACCAACTTTGTTGCTAGATTTCCTTTTCCTTTTCTTCTTGTCATGCTCATCTTCTTCATAATCTTCAGCATCCCCAATCTCAATATCTTCATCATCGTCACTTTTATCATGAGCATCCAGGTCACTGAAATCTTCCCCTTCCAAAACATCCGGTGGCATGTCCATCTCTATATCACTGACCTCACCAATAAGTTCGTCGTCATCTTCATTCGTAAATTTGTCCAAGTCATCATAATCATATCCACCATCTCCATCTGTTTCAAAAGAAGGATTTGCAGAGTCTAACATATTCTCAATCTCCTCGTTATCACTTTCATCATCACCAGCCACATCATCGGCTTCACCTACATCAAACAAGTCTTCTGCAGCCTCTTCTTCAGCTCCCTTCTTTTTCTTCTTTTTCTTTGGCTTTGCGGTATTCATTTTGTTCACATAGAACTTGTGGAAGACAAGATCTTCTGGAGGTACATCAACCTCAGCCAGAGATAGGATCTCTGGCCCAATTAAGTGATTGTTCATTTCAAGCTGAAAACATGAAATTATTTGGACATCGGATTAAATAACAAGGAATAAGAAACAAATACGCAGACAAGCCAAGTTATCAATCAGAACAATCTAGCTAACCTTCTTGGCTGGTTCAATTTGAGAGCCACCATGCCATGTAGTCTGTTTCGGTTTCTTTTCCATGAACTTATCAAGAAAAGCGGTAAGAGATAAATCATTTAACGGGTTTCCATTATAAACAATATTGGCGCCAGAAAGGAGAGTTCCAGCCATTGTGGCAACAGATGGGTGCACATGTGAAGCAAGTACCAGCAGTTCCCACCAGCTTGCTCTATCTGCTTTACTGTTGATCCACCAAAATTTCAAAAGACAGAAAAAGGTGATCAACATTAAACCGCCATTAAACAAAGATATGCTAGCTAAATTAGCACGTTACACAAGTAGGGCAAGGATAGAACAATCATTTGGAGCACAATTGTTGGGAAAAGCTGATATACCAGTAAGAAGGTTCTCTATGTCGCGGGTCATAGCCTCCAGGCAAGGAAGATGATTCGGATAGCTGAGGTTGGCTTCTACTAAACTTAGACAATGGCTGAGATTCTTGATAGTCTTTTGAATTGTCCTCAACAAATAATTTGTCGGCTTCATTTGATGAATCATCCTCTGAGCTCGAGTCCGTAGGGTTTTCTTCATCTTCTTCATCCTCTGAAGAATCACTTTCTTTGATAGCCTTGGTATCATTTTCAACAACTTCAAGAGTGCTTTCTACTTTATTGGACACTCCATCAGGTTCATGATCAGCCTCTTCCACTACATCTTCAAAATGTTCAATATCTTCATCAATGGACTCATTCTGGATAACCATGTTCCTGCAATCGAGAATGGGTCTCTTGGTCATTCTTTAATAATTAAAAGAATACAAACTGCAAAAGTATGGACAGTGCTTCATCAGAAGCCAACATTACCACAGCGGGGGCCTTGCTTTGAGAACTTCAGAAAGGATAAAGAGGCATCCACATGCAAATTGAGGGGGCTGCTGAAGGGCAACCTAATCAAGTATCAAATGAGTTACACCTCTGAATGAATCACTTTCAAGCTTTTGAGTTAATCTATTTTATAGTTAATAGGTAAATCCATTTATAGTCATAATAAATCTATTTACACTTATAATGCTAATAGGTAAATTATTAAACTAATGCATAGGTTTCCTGAGCAAATATAATATGTACAACTTCTATTTGCAGTCATTCCTCACTGGCATGAACAGGGCACAGCACAAAGTGCAACAACATGGGAAAATTATATTATTCTAGCATTAGTAAAACTCATTGACCTGAAAATAGCAGTTCAAATTAAATTAAGCTTCCAATCCAAACCATCTACTAAGGAGTGAATCTCATATAATTAACTTTGTTACTGACCTGCAATAACCGCTTTGCAAAGGCAGATACACGCTTCAAATTGACATCATTTTTCATGACTCTTAGGATAAGTCCGATAAACATTTCCACCTATAGAGACACACAACACACGGGATAAGTGAAATCAGGCTAAGCAGCTTCCCATAGCATTGCTGCTAGAAATTCCTTCAATGACTCAATCTCCATACAGATCAATGTAAAGTACGGGAATAAAGAAATACAAGCATTCTTGCCTTAGAAGTATTCATTGCAGCAGGAAGTAGTAGTTTTGAGTACAAAGCCCTGTATAAGCGGTCACTGACAATCTGATTCTTGGATGAAATTTTGTCAAGAAGCATCAGAGCCTGAATCCCAACATTGAAATTCTTTGAATGAACCTGAACAAATAAAATGCTTTAACAATCCACTTCATAGCATCCATCGAGTTCAAACACAATAACAATTACACTCTGTAAAGAATGAAAGTATACCAGTTGGAAGAGCATAGGCGTTTGGACCTCAACAATGTCATCAGCCTCATCACTTGCAACATAAGGGAAAGCTCTATTAACTCCCTGAACAAACAAAAAGAAGTAAGAAGTACACAGAATTAACTGGTTTATAAGCATGAAAAGAGATGTTTACACTGACCGTTAGAAGAGCTGATAGAAGTCTTGAATCTAGTTCTGCATGAGATTCTGGTGTCTCACTAACTTTTCCCTCCTTGGAAGGATTTTTCCTTTTTGCTTTTCCATTTTTGTCCATCTTCTTGTTACTATCTGCCTCGGTAATTAGCATCTGAAAATTGTGCATCAAAAATAAATATCCATTTCCCAGTGATCTATTCCCAAGAACTTTCATCTACTATGGAAGCATAAACAAACAGATTTTCACAGCAATATCCGCTGAATACAATAAGCATTAAGTAATAAAAATTCATCTTTGTCACCTTCAATACTTTCCCTACTCCACCCACCAAAACAAAAAGAGAAATAAATAAACCGGATGCACAAAAAAAGGAAAACCAACAGAAACAATATTAATCATATTAAGACCAGACATTGGTGATAAATGATGTTGAATTAATACATATTGACAGACCTATCATGGCTAAGGAGCAAATTATATTCAATGAAAGTTTTGATTAGTACAAAAATATCCTTCAAACGAAATTGCATCAAGGGATATGTCAACAATAAGAATACACCGTAATGACTTTTCAGAAGTAGTAACTCCAATCTACCTTGAACAAAGCAAAGTATACATCTATCAAACGTTTTGCCACCTTTGGTCCTTCTCCTTTATGACTCAATCGAATTTGGCTCAAAAAGTTGACCTGAATGTCAATGATTAATTGTCAGATTACAACATGAAGATCTCATGAAAATAATTTTAGGATTTTCCATTGGAACACCCTCCTGATTGTGGAAGCCAACCATTTCAAATAGCACATCCACACATAATACGATAAAAAGTTTTGCCCCAGTTCTGAAGCAGACCAAGAATATTGAAAATAAGAAAATGAAGGTAATGTGATTCTTCTTTCAACAGACATTGTTGGTGTAAAGCTTTAGGTAATCTTTAGCAGCAGAAAGATAACTCCCATCCAATAGGATGACCAAGATGAAAATATATAGGTTAAATTCTATTGATAGCAAATAAGTATACAGTAACTGAAAGTAAAAAGATTCTATACGCACAGCCCAGGATAGAGAACTGGGTGTACTTACAGCATGATATTTGGCTCGCAACCCCAAATGAGGCCGAAAGAGAAATGAGTCAACCTCATCAATCACCACAGCCTGTGAAAAGAATGGGCAAAAGCAATTAATCAAATATAGACTTTGGACAGTAAAAAAATCAATGGTGGAAATTTGAGTCTCTGAATAAAAACCTTCACCTTCATATTTGGATGGTCTGATAAAAGGTTTGATAAGTGAAAATCAGCATTAGAAGCACCCTTATTTTGAGGATCACCTAGCTAGAAGTATTAGATCACAAAAGGCATTAGTTTACTAAATTCAAATCCAGAAAAATGCTTAAAATGATGTTGAAGTTAAGTACAACATCTTCCTTTGTTAATCAGTGCAGATAGCAATCTGCGCTCTTGTGATGATTTGTTCTTCAACAGCTCATATATTGTCTGAAGGAAATATCATAAAAGAAAAGTTTATGATGATAACTCTCACTAAGTATACATATACATATCACAGGTATAATGAACAGATTTTGACAACTAATTTGGGGACAAAGCGTAAATATTTCAATCAAATTCATGAGTGCGTTACATTTCAAACATTTACAATTGCATGGCTGTTGCAGTGCGCAACTTGATAAGTTATTTGTTGAACAGCCACATTAACAAATTAATTTTATTAACATCATTATTGGGGAGAGAACTTCACGTTTGAATCACTGATTCAAGACATAATACGATGCTTCGTCTACTCCAATGGCAACCCATTATACCAAGGCTTCAAAGGAAGAACAAAGTAGGGAATCATTTTAACTTACAATACTTGAAGTACAACAAAAAAATGTGCGCACAAATCCTAATAGATGGATTATGAACCTTCAATGCCTTGTCCTTTAGGAAAGGTAGCATATCTCTTCACGCTTCCTCAAGTGCAGAAACAAAACGCTCATACCTGATTATTGGTAAAATACAGATTTCAAGTTTATAATTTAAAATAGTTATTGAAATTTAATTTGAAACAACAAAATAACTCTACATAAATGAAACCAAAATTAACAGGATGGGGAAACATACATATGCATATTGGCAACTAAATTATCCTGTATCTAACATGGAAAAAGGAGCGCAAACATCAAAGACGAGAATACCTAATTTTGAAAATACACTCTCATTTAATCCAACAAACATATGACAGAATCCTACCTCTGCTCTAAGCAATCTTCCCAATACCAGAAAAGCAAGAGAGAGTAACCATCTTTTGTTTCTGGAATATTGTTTACAGGCCTCTGTTAAAGGGTCTTCAGCTGACGATCAGGTAGTAAACTGGCCAGAAGTCAAAAATGGCATATCAGTATGCCATAACAGCTATTTAAGTGAACTCAGGTATAAGGATCTCACAGATGAAATCAGGTATTAAACATATGCAGAACTCGCAAAGCAAATGTGAGTGCTCTCAACAGATTGTTCTTCTTCCACATCTGTGAAAAGCTGTCTGGAGGACATTGGGGAAGTATATCTAAACAAAAAGAACAATTAAGTAACTTGGATCAATTGCTTGTCTTTAATTTTTCACTACACGTATGAAAACCTCATTTATATCAAACATACAAATCATGAAATTCATGGAGTAAATATATCTAACTAGATGAGACACAGATATAGTTTTCTAACCGTTTCATAGAATAGAACAGCCAATGAATTTTCTGTGGATCTCCAGCCAACATGTAAGTGTAATTGCTTTTGTATAGCTTGTGCTCATGACCACCATTTCCATCTTTAGGAAATCACAAGGCGTAAAGAATATGAGCATGGGACATACATTCTTAATTTTGTATACTTCCAGAAAACACACAAACGTGTATCCATAAGCATAATGTTAAGATCCAAATTCAGAAGCAAAAGGGCAAGACATTTACAGCATAGTCATCTTTCCCCAATTTATGACAAGGACCATGACTGATCACATACCTAGAGTTTGCCCTGTCAGTTTCACAAGTTCAGATTTCTGGAGTTGAATCTGAACGACCCTTATTAGCTCCATGCAAATTCATCCACATGGCTGTAGCATATGTTGCTGCATTAAACAACATAGATCAACACACAGCCAGACCACTACAACAGTAGAGATTCTCGAATGTTTCATTAAACAGAAAACCATTAACCTCAAATTCACTGAATGCTTTACGATTTGTGCTTCGGTTTAGGTGGTGCATCACAAATACAGATCACCAATCGTGCATACAGAAGTCGCTGCACTGGGTTTTGTCACCTTAGAAACGGTGTAGAGATGCATGCCTTAATTGGATGTCACCTTAGAAACAAAATGGGGAGGTTTATGCTGCTTTTGACATACATTATTATCATAATAATCTTGTACACACACAATCATGTTTTGAACGCAGGCAACTGTGACAGTAGTCAATGGAAATATCCACACCGAAATTGTGTGCTTCGTCCATATTTGCATTACCAACTGTCTGTTGTGCCTGTGAAGAAATATGCATGGGAAGGAAGTGAATTCGTCGCAATACAAAACACGTAATGCAAGTCATTAACCTAAGTCAAATACAGACAAATATTGTGTTGGAATTACCAAAAGTAAATCAGTCATGCGCATTGCAGGTGGGATGACAACACTAGCATGTTGTTCACTTCTTCCTATATCATTTACCTGACACCATACATCATTCAGAGTTTAATAACACAGTACAGACATATAATATTTAAAGCAATACAAACAATTCGTTTAACAAAGCATACCCGAGGGGTTGTCGCATAACGATGATGACTGTATAACATTGTTGACCTAGCCATATGCACACCTTTTGTCTGCATTTCTTGCACCATCCATACCAATTTGTTGATAAACCAACGCAAACATTGCTTCACATAATATTAACAACAAGACAATTTCCGAAATTGAACCTGTGATTGTTGTAGCCGATCTTCATAATTGGAAACCAAACTTGTGAAATCCTTATAAGTCGACACTGTCTGGTTTTGGTTCTCCTTCGAAGCAATGAAATCAATTTAGTTGAATCATTATAGCACAACAGATGCACACTTTAGCAATTCCCCAATAACCAACCTGAAGTTGCTGAAATATGGGAGGTGCGCTGCTGGACATAAATTGCGTTTCTTGGGAATTATAGTCAGCTTCCTGAATAAAGTGGTCGAGGCGAATGTAAGTTCAAATAATTAGTGCGCAAATTATAGTCATTAATCAAAACTGACATAAGCAAATGTTTGACCTGAGTATTGGGAAGGGGGATAGTGACATTTGTTGCAGTGTTGCTCTTCGTCGCAGTCTTCCTCTGCTTTCTACTTTTCTCTAGTCCACCCCTTACTCGCTTACTTGATGTTGGCTTTGACCTCAGCTTCAGACCTCTTATGTTAGTCATGTGGGCAACATGACTTTGAGCTTCATTTACCACATTCTTGTCATAATTTGGGCGTGAGCCTTGGCTTAACTCATGATCTTCTGCAGTTGGGTTATGTTCATCAACGATTGCTTCACCTTCCAATCTCTCATCAACCATCTTCAACATTTGCAACAGATTCTCTTTCACAACTTTGTACGTATCTCTCCTGTCTGCTGCCCTTGTCACCAGTCGTAAACTTAATGCACACAATTCTTTATACCTGATATGTGACAGCATTTGAGAATCCATATGAGTATCATTGACAGTTGCTGCCATTTGTGCATTTGTCCAACTTTTGGCTTTCCTTGTCCATCGTTTCAAAATATACTTGGTTGGGATTGTGGAAATATTCTTCAAGCTATAAACCTTCAACATATGAGAGCATAAGATGCCAACAGACTCAAACTTCCCACAACTACATTGAATTGCATCTCTAAATGAATCATAGCTGACCAAGTGAGAGTACGTCTTCCCAACAACACTAATATGATATTTCTCTACTGTTCCATTGTCAACGGTAAGGCAAAAACTATAATCATGGCAATTATTCCATTCATCCTGAAACCATTTAAATACTTCTGGCGTGTACACAGTAGATGCATGCTTTAAAATTTTCACCAGTGCTAACAATGTTGGATTGCTCACACTACTTCTAAAATCAGCTTTTAACTCCTCATATCTACGATCATCAATAAGCCTCTGGAAGTGGTTAAATAATTGTAATAAGTTGTGCTGGTAACTGACGTACCTTTTTATCATACTGTTCATGCTCTCACTTCGTTGCGTTGTCATTATGTCTGCACAAAATACTTTTCGCCCATAAACCAAAACCCATTTTTCCTTTATGCCATACAAATGTTTCAACCAGTCATTATCTGCAAGTTCATATGTGTCCAGCATCTTCGTCCAGGCTACGCCAAAATCTTCTTCGTCTTCATACTCATATATGCATGACTAAAATCCCTTACGAACTTTTTATAGTTCGAAAAAATACCACTCAAATGTATGACAACATTTTGATAAATGTGCCAAATACACAGTCGATGATGCGTATTTGGCCATGTTGACGCTAATGCCTTTGCCATTGCCGCATCTTGATCAGTAAGAATAGTGGTAGGCGTTTTCTCAGTCATTGCTCTCTGAAATGTCTCCATCAACCACTCAAATGTAAGTGCAGTTTCATCATAAAGTAGTGCACCACCAAAAATTGTTGTTTGCTTATGATGGTTCACACCGACAAACAACGCAAGTGGACGACCCTCACTATTCTTCTTATAAGTAGTATCCAAGCACACAACATCACCAAAGTCTATGTAGTCATTCCTCATTTTTCCGTCAGCCCAAAATATGTTCGTAATCAATTCGTCTTCGTCCACTTGGATGGCATAAAAGAAATTTGGATCTTGTACCTGCATCTTCTCCAAATATTGTAACAGCTCACGTGTATCTCCCTTTCTCATGCCTGTTGCTCGTTTACACCTTAAATAATTCCTGTAATCATCTGGCATAAAGCCAACATTATCTCTGCCACCTGCTTGTCTCGCCATCAGATCATGAGATGCTTTTGGAGGAATTCCGACATCATTAGCCATTTCGATTTGCAACGCCGCTACTGAACTTATCTTCCTGTGACTTCGATGCAGATGTGTTTTGTTTGGGGATGCAAGGTAGTGATTGTGCTCCTCCACAAACTGTATGACTTGAAATTTTCCTGTTTGCAAACTATTCACCTTCATCCTTGCCTGACAACCAAATCTTGTCTCTGTACGTGGAGCTCTTACATACACATCTCTTATGTCGGTCATCCGTTTACCTTCAACACTACAAACAAAGAGCCTATAGATCAACTTACCACTTTTGTCTTTGTGACTTTTGCTTCTTCTAATTCCAAATCCCACTTCCTTGGCATAACTTATATAAAATTGATAACCTTCTTCTTCTATCTCGAACTGCATGCCAATTTTCGATACTAACTCTCTTCCACCCAAATTTCTTGCATTCATAGTCACAGCCTCATTCCGACCCACAAATGCATTGTCACGTTCCTCATTTTGACTGTCATAATTTAAACGGCGACATGGAGTCGATGTTCCTTCCATCTTCACACTTGCCGCATTTACATATGAGCACAATTATATTCATATCTAAGTATTAAAACTACCAAAAATGACCATATCAATCAACGTAGGTGCTGTGTATTTTTTATCCATCCATGTGTTATGTCATTCCTGAATCAGGATTACCTATAAGAGATTTGTTGCTAAGTTGTCTACATTTTACAACTCACATGTTTACTGTAACATTCACTACAAGTTAATGTTAACCATAAAAACTGTTAAACAATGATTATTACTGAAGTCTACGTAAATACATAAGCTATCAAGACTCCCTATAAAGTTAAGAACCATTAAATTTCAGACATACAAACTACTGTCATCAAACATACATCATACCAACTCAACCTTCAGATATTTATTACAACTAACTGCTATTGGAAACAACAATTCATTAAGACAAGCATACCACTAACATCACATTGAATACCATTATTATTACCAGAAAGATACACGTCAGTTATATCACATTTAATACATACTTTATGGTGTTATAATAACATAAACAACTACATTTCTCTAACAAGCACGTTCTCAATAAACAAAGCCATTGAGACAGTGAATTTCACCTGAGAAGGAGATAACAACTTAAAAAACTGTTGCTACTTAAACGCAGGTAAAAGTTACAACATAAGACAGTGTGTTGTGAATTATAAGCAGTAACAAAGTTGCTAACACTAACATTACCAATCCAGATTAAATGGCGGGAATTTGTTCTCCTAATTGCTTTGGAAATGACAAGGCACATTTATTAGTCATCATTGTTGATATTTAATGTGTTCAGAATATATTAATATTCTATACATTTTCTTTGGTTTTCGTTTTTATCCTTCATATACAGTAATGCAAGACTTTGTTAATATTATAATCATACAAATAATATCCTTCTTAATTAGGGTCATACTAATAATTAAGATAATACTAATAGAAATAATAACAATATATTCGTCATATAATATAATAATCGAAATAATAATAATTATAATAATAATCATAATAATAATACATGAATAATATATTTGAATCATGCAAAAACTAATTATATAATAATAATAATAATAATAATAATAATAAGATTAATCGTAATGAATCATATAAATAATATCATATAATAA
>JAOTAZ010000005.1:5115543-5137478 GCA_025629785.1 Erythroxylum oxycarpum
GGGTTTGATCTGGCATGTTCTTAGAATAGAAAGATTGGGGTTTTGATTCAATAGGATTAGGGGGTTTCAAGAACCTTATTTTCTTGGGGTTTCCGTATCAGGACCCTTATACCAGTGGTGAGTGAATTGCTTAAACAATATATTTGCAACTTTATTATTTCAATGCATTCAACTATGGAATAAAGCACATACAGAACACAACAAAAAGAGAAATAAGTTCATTCGTCAAAGAATCATACATACCTTGCGATTACTGATTTTTTTTCCAGAATGGCATTCTTCTGCTTTCCTTCTCTTTCTCTGCAGAAGTGATGTAGGGAAAAGGTTAAATTAAAACAACATATTTAACAAACAAATAGATTAAACTGGGTGATTACAACTGGAACGGATGTAGGACTATAGATGTCCAAGGAAAACTTTGTCCATTCCAAATTAAAAATAACAAGATATCAGGTTGCCATCTAATTTCTAGGTACTTAGGTTTTCATGTCTACTAGGAAACTAACCATGAAAAGGAAACTTTATCTAACTAATAAGATATAAGAAACAGAGTCTAATAAAAACACAAGAAACTGAATCTATTGGGCGACCAATCAAATCTGTCCAAAATTTGTTCCATATTCCAATCTAGAATTAATTTAGCCTGGCATCAACCTCGGGTTTGAGAAGAATTTCGCTTTGACGAGTAGAACTTGAAATATTCCTGTCAAATGTCTGAATCAGTTTGTTTCAGCTCGTCTTTAGCAATCCAAGTGCTTTCAGCCACTTTAACAAAGATCTTCGAAATGAATTGCCACGCCTTGATTGTGCCTCCTTGACATCTAATACATCTTTAAGTACCTTTTGCAAGGGGCAGCTGCTGAGCTTGAGTTTCAATCATAGGTTCAGTATGTCTAGGAAATCTTTCTTGCCTCAAGTGCATAAACACTTGGTCACCTTCAAATTAATGTTAATTTGCAGCAAAAGAATAGGCTGAATTACTGTCTTTTAGGAAGGCCTTCATGAATCTTTTGAATATGGTCAGAAAAAACTTCATAACTCACCCTCGCTTCTCGTGGTAATGACACCAAATCAAATACATGTTCATGTTTCAATCCTCAAATATCCTACTTTTGCAACTAAGTGCCTTTCTTGTTTCCTCACATTTCTCCATTGACTTTAACTCTTCTTGACGTTGAAAGATGCTACGTAAAACAGCAGCAAAATTCATTATAGCATCTCTTGCAACTAATCACGAACCAAGAGAAGTGCCAGAACTAAGGGGTGTGGAACTCTAAGAGGATAAGAAACCTTTTCCTTCAATTTGCCACTGCGAATAAAATTTGGCTTTAACAGATTGCCAGAACTAAGGGGTGTGGAACTCTAAGAGGATAAGAAACCTTTTCCTTCAATTTTCCCCTGCGAATAAAATTCAGCTTTAACAGATTGTTTTAAGGCCTATCTTGTCTAAAAGCCGAAAGAAGCTAATACACAAATCTTCTATGATAGAACATAGCTGCTAAGTAGGCCCATGGAAGTACTCGGTAATTTCATTAGCGGAAGACGAGATGACAAGAGATTTCAAAGCACATGCAACCTTATACTGGGCTTCCTGATGAGCTCACAGACTTTCCTTCACGGGTCCATAATTAGTACCTTGTTTCTTCTGTCCATTCAGCAAAGCAACCTCTTATGATACTCATATTTCATGATTTCAGCAGCCTCGGTCATAAATTGCATGAATGTATTTGGAGAGATATTTGTTGCCGAAACTAACTGAATCTGATCATTATTTTGAGTAGCATGCATACCATCACCAAGAATCTTATTAACACCATACTGCAGTATTAGTAAATTGTCATTCATGTTTCCATCACATCCACAAGTTTATTTTGTAATCACTGGAATCATTGTAGCCTTCATTACACAAAAATAATCAGAAGTTAGATCAGTTCCAATTCTTCCATGTTCCTTCTCCTTGCATTCTTCACATAGTCACCTACTTTCTTACTTTTGACATTACCTCGTCAGTGCATACCCTTTTATTTAAGAGGATACAAAGTTGGCCTCTTATTAATCCAATAAAAGGAAAACGTGTCATTTTGTGAATCATGTTATGGTCAAATAACCATGACCTACCAGCAAGAACACGTCCATCATTCATTGGTGCCACATCACATAAAGCTTCAGCCTTCAACTTATCTCCCATAGGAAAATTTCACCAAACATTGAGATGTGACGGGTAGTCAATGCCCTTTCTTTAGTCAACCAATTTTATATGGATGTGGATGATAAGTTATTGAAAACCCCAGCTTGTCTATATCCTCCTTTGAAATAATATTTTCCATACTACCACTACCAATAACAAAATCATAAACCTTCCCTCACAATCAACTTGTCTTCAAAAAGAACATCGTCAATCCTTGTCATCCTCAATAATCGTCGTAATCATCACTTGTCAAACCACTATAAACTCCCCTTTCATTGGCTGAACTTCAACATCCTCCATCTCTCCATCATCTTCATCATAATTTGATTCTATTTCTTCCTCAAGTTCAGCCAATTTACCCTACGTTGTGAGTAAGTGAAAGAAACGTGACCCTTCTCTCCACGAGTGAAACACTGAACTTGGGCATTGCTGTCACTTTTAGTTCCTGTGAACCAGCACTCTTTTGCCATATATGACACTGTACTCTTGCCATTTTCCCCTTTCACCAGTAGTTGCAGTACCACCGACCTTGCTGGTTGTGGTAGCTCCCAATTTTTTTGATTCATTTGAGAAGCATGTCCAACTCCCAAATTGCCATGACAATTGCTTCCATGAGTGGGCTTCATAGCACCATCACATAACACATTTCTCAGCAGCCAAAAGCATACTGTCGAGCATCCTCAATATTGTGTAAATTAGTTACTTCCACCTTATCTCAAATAGATTAATTTAGACCAACAACATAATGCAAAGCTAGTTGTTCACTGTTCTTGCTCCATCCAACTCTAATGGATAATTTGTTGAACTCAGATGTGTAATTCTCAACTGACATGGTTTCTTGCCACAGAAAATCAAACTTCTCGTACAACTCCTTTGTATAATTAGCTGACAAAAATTGTTTTCACAACTTCATTTTCATTTGTTTCCAAGTGTTGAAAAGGCTTGCCTTTTCATGCATGTTGCTCTTCAACTCCCTTCTACCGTTGAAGTGCAGTACCCTTCAGTTTAATCTTCAAACAGCCCCTTTCAACGTTCTTCCATGGTTTCCCATTCAAAAAGAGTTTCTAAGCTAGCCTCCCAATCTAAATAATATTTCACATGCAATTTACCATGAAAATCAGTAACTTCAATCTTGATCACTCCGCCATTCAATTCAAGGGCATGGAGCAACCGTTCTACCAATCCACCTTGTGCCGCTCAGTATGTGAATCCAATTCGGTTATCTTCTTCCACCGCCTCCTCAGTCTCAGAAGCTTCCAATTTTTCAAGTGATTCGTAGTTGCCTTCCAAATTCTTCCCAGGCTTTCATAGATTCCTGAAATCTTAGGGCTTGTACAACCTGAGTTAAGCCTAAAATCATGCGTCGAAGCTTACCATATCTGTTTGTTGTGACTGGTTATCTCTACAACAATATCTACCACGATCTATTGTAGTTGCTAAGCTAAAATCCTTGAAAGTGAATAAGAACTATTGCTCTAACACCACTTGATGTAAGGAAAAGGGTTAAAACAACAGATTTAACAAACAAATAGCTCAAACTGGGTTATTAGAACTGGAATAGATGTTTGGACTATAGCTGTCCAAAGAAAACTATGTTTAATTCAAACAAAAAATAATAAGATATATATAGCTGTCCAAGGAAAACTATGTTCATCTGTCCTATTAGAATTCACCTCAAAAAATGAGTAAACCTATGTTCATCTGTCCTATTAGGAACTAACTATGAAAAGGATATGTAACTAGTAAATATTAGAAACCAAGTCCAATAAAAATGCAAGAAAACTGAACCTATTGGATGAGGAATCAAATCTCTGATATTTATTCCCTATTAAAAAAACTGATTAGAATTAATCCAGCTCCTGCATCAAAAAGGTTTTCAGAGTTACATCATAATCGAATAGACTGATCTTAGTTCCTTTGCAGTGATGCAAATGCTAAAATATTTGGTGACTCTAAACTTTCTGTTGGAGACACACAAAAAATAAAAAGAAAAAAGAAAAACATAACATCCATTGTTAATCATTTCTTTTTTTACTTTCGATTTCTACAACACTAAATGGCTACTATTTGAACCTCCCCATTAAAGGTATCATTTAGAAGAATTTTTTTAAGGCAGGAAACAATAGCAGCGGTTTACATGTAAACCATGTGGAAGTAAATGTGTGGGACAGAGATAGAGAAGAGGAGGGAAGAAAGAGAAAAGAAAAAGATAATAATAATTAGCTAATGAACTATTGAGTTTGGTAGAACCTGAAGTTTGCAGATATTGCAACATAACTTCTATAGGAAATTGAGGTTATGAATTTTTAAAAAATATATGAGAAATATAAAAGAACCACATTATCAAAGATTTAAAATATCAAAAGCAGCCAAATCATTAAAGATTTAAAATATCAAAAGCAACCAAATCATTAAAGATTTAAAATATCAAAAGCAGAAACATTTTGGCAGTCGAATGGAATTAATAAAGCATCAAAAATACAGTATCTCTGAGGAGAAACAAGATAATCTACCGTCATCCATCTACACCTCAATGCAACATCACGTACAGTTTTGTCACGCAATGTGGCTGCGATCTTTATGTACTTCATAATAGTTGGTTCATCAGCATATCTGAGTATTGAAGTATAAAGAGATCCAGAAAAATTAAATTAAACTACAAACTCAGAAAAGTAATTCTAGTTAAGATCCTGTAAGACAAACATGCTATAAAAACTTGTCTAGAATATTGTATCAACCAAATCACAAAAGTCTTGATCAAATGGCCAGTATGGATACAGATGTTATGAATCAGTTTACCAAATTATGATCATAACTGGAAGCTACAAGCGAAAAGTTCTATATGTGTGATCTGAAAAAGCAAATACAACATACTTTTGAATCAATAGAGCTAGAACTTTGATACCCAGATACCGACTACTTCACCACAGATAGTAACCAGGGAGTATGAAATTCAAGATCCGCTAAAAGAGAGGCACCTCCAGATTTACAAAACCATTGCGCAACAAGAACTTCCCCAACAATCCATAGGCATCATATACTTCAAAAAGCCAGTATAAATACCCATCTTAACGTATCCTGTCCACTATGTGCCAGTGAAGCAAAACAGTAACACTTGCACACATTAACATATAATCTAAAGTCGTGTTGAATTCAACTTTTAAATTTTCGCTTGATTTCCCTTCCTGAAGGGTAGATTTTGAGTTTTGAATGAAGATCATATAGAAAGAATACCGTTCAGTGATTTTCACAAAGCTTACTAAAAAAAGTCATACATGCAAAATACAAGATGCGTTTAAGAGTATAGTATGGAAAAGTCATACATGCAAAATACAAAACATTGTGAGCAGAAATCCCAGCAGATGAATTATTAAGCTTCAATGCCTTGACCTTTAGGATAGGTAGCATATCTCTTGACGCTTCCTCAAGTGCAAAAACAAAACGCTCATACCTGATTATTAGTAAAATACAGATTGCAAGTTTATAATTCAAATTAGTACTTGAATTGTAATTTTAACCAACAAAATAACTCTTGAGAAATGAAACCAAATTTAACAAGGTGGGGAAACATAAATATGCATTTTGGAAACTAAATTATCCTGTATCAAACATGGCAAAAGGAGAGCAAACATCAAAGTAGAGAAGGCCTAATTTTGAAAATAAACTCGCATTTAATCCAACAAAGATATGACAGAATCCTACCTCTGCTTTAAGCATTCTTCCCAATACCAGAAAAGCAGGAAAGAGAATGCTACTGATGAAAAAATTTACAGCTTAATCACATACCTCTTTTAGACAAAGCAATTATAAATTACAACTATCATCAATAGAAATGAGATAAAGTCGGAAACTGAAAATACAAACCTTCTAAAACTATCCACTAATGCCTCCGCCTCAAAATTCAGTTTAAAAACGAGAAATTAGCACAAGTGAAAAACATGACAGAAACTGAATATTACACAATTCAGCAGAACATGCTTACCCACAAGCGCATCAACTGACCGCAAATTGGCAATAGGATTATCTCCAACAAGCACGGAAAAAGGAGACACCTTATCAGCAGCAGTACCAGATTATTGCGTAGCCACCAGCATCTTAATATCCCCGCTCTGCCCTCTACTCTGCAGAAGATGAGAGGGCAAGTGAGGAAGTGAATGAACCTACCTCTGACTTTAAGTGGTCCTCATCACTCGCTTGATTACTGCTACTACTTGACATTTTTTAGGGCTTTGAAATGGCCATACTGACGAAGGAGCATTAGCTAAGCAGGAAGGAAGAAGGCTTTAGCTTATGGACTAACGTAGGGTTTTAGCAATGAAGAGGTCAACCCATACAGCATCTTACGTTTGTGAAAAGGTGATCTTGACATTGTTCACAAACAAAGATAGGCCTCTGTTCTGAAGCCCAAAAACCCTACAAAACCTCTAAGGCCTATGCATCTGTGTAACCCTAAGAGCGTCCATCGTTTTCAAGCTCCGCCAGCGGCTGATCCTTCTTTGCTCTTCACGCATTACACCAACTCTCCAGCAAAAGCCATGGCAACTGCCACAGCAGCTACCACCCAACCAGCTCGGACTCTTTCCCAGAAGGAGTTGGACATCCAAATGATGTTGGCTGCTGAAGTTCATCTGGGCACCAAGAACTGTTATTTCCAGATGGAGCGTTACGTGTTCAAGCGACGCAGTGATGGTATTCCGATCAATTTTCAAGTCGATCTTATTTGATATTGATCATATGATCTTGGTTTGTGTAAAGTCCGATGCTTTAGCTATACATTCGTTTGTTTGATGATTAAAGATGTATGCTTTGTGGATTTTCGTGAGTAAATATGTTGTGTTATGGGATTTTGCATGTGAATTGTGCTGGAATTTCTATGTATGTCTGTGTTTGTGGAGGTCCAGACATACAAGGTAATAAGTTCCAATCCCCTGATTTACTTTCCATGTACAGGTGGATCTGTTCTTCTACAGCGAGCCAGAAGAAGCCAAGCAGCAGGAAGAGGAAGAAGCAGTACAAGCTGTTGATTATGCGCTTCCTCCTACCGATTTTGGGCTTCCCTCAACCGATTGGACTATGCCTGATAGCCTGTGGGCGCCTGATTTTGGGCTTCCTCCTCCTGCAGCTGCTCCAACTGGTTGGGATGAATAAAGTAGCTTATCATCATATGAGCAATATGATTTTTCAAATTTGTTATTCAACCAATTAGTAGTTACGGAGAGATTATGAAGTTTAAGTTGTGAAATGGAAATTTTCTGGTTTATGTTATCCGTCTCATAGAATTTTAATTCCACTCACTAGGATAATCAACATTTTTATATTGGTTCACACCTGCCCTCCGTATGTTTGCTGTTATTATTGACCTTAAACTTTGATGTTGTCTTAATACAATCCAAGGCATAACATTGTTGAATATAAATCGACTCTCTGAGTAAAGAATGTTTGAATATTTTTGTATTTCTAGCAAGCTGCTAAATATAGATTTAAAGGTCAAGTTCCCATGCTAGGTACTTGGCAAGCGAAAGAAAGCCTTTTGGTCTTTGAAGAAAACAAGTGATCTTTTCAAGTGATCTTGCTAATTATGTACCACTACTGGTAAACAAAAGCTTATTATTGTACTTGTGAACTTGTCATTGAAAAAAGGGTTAATTAAAAAATTAAGATTTTATTCCATAAGTATCCTTGAAAAAACTAGCTAAGCTGAGCCGTGTGGGAAGAGTAGCATTATTTCAGTTGAAGTTCTTTGAATTGAAAAGGTTGTTCAAGGAATTGGTCTTCTCAATGTGTACGTGTGGTGGAAATGCGAGGTCAACATTAAAGAGGGAAGAAAGAAAAAGAACTGGAGCTAAACTTTGTAAAATATCCTTTGGTAAATATTTACAATTTTAAGTCATTGCTAAGGAACTACAGAGCTGAATATCAGTTGATTGTGCCTATTTTATCCTACTCGATTTTTCAATCTTTGCCTGCATGGGGGAGGTTGGCGATTGTACAAATCCTGAATCTTTACACCTGAGGAGTCACTTTTTGTTTCAAAAATTGCCGGAATGGTTATCTAAACTGATCTCTTGCTCTTCTATTTTTGTCAAGGAAATCCCCACGTCCTTTGGATGGGATCAAACAGAATATGTCTCCAAGAAATGCTGACTGGAAACCTTCAAAGGAACAGCATCTCTCCTTGACTTACCCAGCTGACAAACCAGTCTGAGAATCCACCAATTTCATCGGCCGAGAGGTCGGTCCCAGTTTGACTCCTTCCCTAAAAGAAAAGGCAATAACAGTATGAATCTCTAGAAGTATGATAATCCAATATGTAAAACGTGGAGTATTTTGGAACTGCATAAGATCAACAATGTCCAGTGAACGTAAGTTACCAAGCAGTGCAGTATGGTGGGGAAAAACTTTAAGCTTTTTTAACATTTATGTTAAAAAATCAAGATGAAATTCTCACACAGACTAGGACATGAGATAAGATTAAGACTGGATGAGAAACATGTAGCTGGTCAAAGTTGCATGCTCTCACTGAAATTATTTTCTTCTATATAAAGTGTTTGTCCGTAAGAATGTTAGCTTTCAGTTCACCTGCTAGGTATAAAATGGCGAAGGTAATGCTTCCGTTTCTACTTAGCTGCATTTGGTTATGGAATCAAACTAAACTAGCATACCCTCGGCCTTAGATATCTGATTATTTCAATTCTCTAAATGTCCCAACTCGATCATTGGTTTCAACCCTACCTGTTTTATTTTACGTAAATAGATATGATACAAGGACTTATAGTTTAATACAGCTTATAATGATCGAATTCAGATTTTTTTATTCTCTTTTTGAAAGTTAGATTTTTTTTATATTTATTGTTCAACAACTCATCCGAAGGTGATATCTGATAAAATCATGAGATTACTATGTTGCCGGTATCAAAATACAATATACTAACCTTCAAGCTGGATACCGACTCGCTTGCTGATGATTCAATTTTAAAGTCATTTCCAAGATTCTCAGATGACAGACCAGTCATAGACCTGCAATGATAAAAAGATATGATTGTTGTCAGTAATCACACTTATGCTTCAACTTGATAAACTAACAACAAATACATACCTATCGCTTGGATCGTCCTCACATGAATTCCCAGCTGAAGATAACCAATCCAAATCAAGAAAATTTGAGCAGCTACATGCATCCCCATGTTCATCAAAGCAAATGTGATTGCTCTCAACAGATTCTTCTTCTTCCACATCTTTGAAAAGCTGTCTGGAGGACATTGGGGAGGTATATCTAAACAAAAAGAGCAATTAACTAACTTGGATCAGTTGCTTGTCTTTAATTTTTCACTACACTTATGATAACCTTATTTATATCGAACATACAAAACATGAAATTCATGGATTAAATATATCTAACTAGATGAGACACAGATATAGTTTTGTAAATTTTCATAGAATAGAACAGCCAATGAAATTTCTGTGGATCTCCAGCCAACATGTAAGTTTAATTGCTTTTGTATTGCCTGTGCTCATGAACACCATCTCCATCTTTAGGAAATCAGAAGTCCTAAAGAATATGAACATGGGAAATACATTCTTAATTTTGTATACAACCAGAAAACACACAAACGTGTATCCAAAAGCATAATGTTAAGATCCAAATTCAGAAGAAAAAGGGCAAGACATTTACAGCATAGTCATCTTTCCCCAATTTTTGACAAGCGAACGATACAGGACCATGACTGATAACATACCTAGAGTATGATATGTCAGTTTCACAAGTTGAGATTTCTGGAGTTGAATCTGAAAGACCCTTATTAGCTCCATGCTCTTGTTCACATAAGGGCTTATTGTTTCCAACGCTGGCCACTGTGACAAGGGGGTCACTTTCACACAGGATATTGCCATCAGAGAGTGATCTTTTGAAGATTGACCTTCAGATACGGGATATTAACATGGTAAGTTATAAGTGCAGACAAAACTACAGGTATGTAATATAATTAACATGTACTACTATATGTTAACCTCTAGAATCTAGTCTATTATTAACATATAGCCAACTCTCAAGTCTCATAGAAGAAAAACCGAAAGCTATTCGCAAGGCTGAAACTTAAAAGGAATGATGGAAGGGAATCACTAGGAGTGGAGCCTGCAGCTTAATTTGACTCAACTGGGAGAAGCTTACCAGCTACCGACATTGTAAGGATTGCAGACTGAGAGCCTGTTCATTAAACAAGCACTTCCCAATTTGAAATAGCTTCTTCTGGATCAATATAAAGGTAGACATTGTATGGTAATTGCTGGTTCCATGAATACATTTTCTCTTCATCTAAAGTCATACCTAAAAATTTCCATGGTATGCTCATTCCACATGCTGTGTCATAATATCCTTTTATGTTATCGTTAGCTTAAGCTTATCCACTTTTCCACAAACCATCACATTCCCTATCTTCAAATTGTACCACTCCCTTACTGACTGCTATATATCATTGCTTGTGCTACCAGACTCAATTCTAATATTCCCATTTCCATGATCCCCATCATATAATTTTGCATTCCCTGTAAGTTGATGCCAGATAACCAGTTGCGTACATTGTACATACTATTGATTATTCCCTTCACTGTCACTCAAAAACAGAAGCTATGTCATCCTTTAGTGACTGCATACCACCTTCATCATCATTGATTATGCATCATGATCAATATGCATAGAGATAATTTTCTTATTAAATGTAAAAATTTGAAAAAAGCTACTTGGAAGTAATAGAATGTTAGTAAGAAATTGAAAGAAATGCCCACCTGGAATTTTCATTAACCAAATCAGGTCCACGCTTTCCAACACTGTAATGCTGATCTGAATTTAATTCCCAGAGTGCTGGCTTACCTTCCTGGGGTTGGAAGTAACCCAAGAACCTGTATAAGATTAGCCAATTTCAGAATAATGGGAACCTATCCTATCAACTTTCATTCCTCAGAAGTAACTAAGAAACTCAATATTGTTAGGCAGTGTTAGGAAGTGAAATGACAAGTTGACAACCACAGTTAAAAGCAGGGCATATGGCTTACACATTGATGGCATTTTGTTTTTCAGGATCCATATAGGCATTACTGTAGTAACGCTGCAGAGTTCTGAAGAATTCCTGGGACTGAGTTGCAGCTTTCCATTGCCCTCTCCTCTCAGAAAATATCTATTCAAAATCGTCAATATATAAAGTCAGATAAAAAGCCGGAATTCCAGTTGAAAGGAACCAGAAACTATGGGACCCCAGAAATATTTAGAAAGATTAAACAAAGGATGAGATACCATTTAACATGGCCACATGAAGTATAAAAGATCAGCTTTCAGGTAGTAAACTAATAGCTTTCATTCCAAAAATGCAATTTCACGAATGTTTTCATTCCCCTATTACAATATAATATATCATATTTATCAAGAGTTAAATAAAAAGGAAGAAAAAGACTCGCATTCAATGAACTCAAAAACTGCAAAATTGAGGACCAAACCAAAATTTGCTTTCCATTTGGTGGTATTTTAGCAAATAGAGCCTCCTGAAATCCATCACAATTACCTTGTTGTGTGCAGCAGATCCACCATATTGCAGTGCAAGAGTGTCGCCCATTGACTCATAAATTCTCATCAGGTTCTCAGCCAAAGGGTTAAATAGATCAATATTCGGGTGCTCAGTAAATCCTATTGCAACCAGCTGACGTCCAAGGGCCACCATTCCATATGCATACTGAGCAACATTTGTGCGGTCCAAACAGTCAATGCAATTGGTCCTTAGAACTCCTTTTTGGAATACTGGACCCCTGAAATCCTGATTTCCATTTCCATTACCATCGTTGCTAATATCAGAATTCAAGTTCCTGCAACAGCTGGTCTCATTGTGAGGATCTTTAAGACAATGGTCGTGATTGTTTCTTCTGTATAACATATTGTATTTGCAAAGTCGTAAGTAACTGGGAAGAAACAAACTAATAGTTGTATAAAATTACCTATAATAGGTTGATGAATACATACATCATCCTTAACCATTCAAGTTCAAATTGTTCACTCAAATCACATGTTAAAACAGAATAGAAAGTTACATTTCAAGGAGAGGATGCACGGACTGCGGAAATTGGTAATTAAAGGCTGCTTAACAAAAAAAAATGACTCTAGGGGCTTCAAAAAGAATAAGAAGAAGAAAAAAAGAAACAAAGTGAATATCTTATGCAACTTTCAGGTAACTTACTCAAGGTATGAAGATGTCAACAGTCCATTGGATGTTAAACTGGGTGAAATTTGGCAACAAAAGATGCCAGTCAAGTTTAGCGCATATGTAGCCACTTTGCCTAGAAGGCCCAATACATTAGTAGCTCTGCTCAATGCAAGCAAAATAATTCCTATTAGTGAATCTTACCATAATTGGGAAAATAAGAGAATGTGGACAAGGGAAAAAGAAATACTTTCTAGAATGTCTATGCAAATCCCAGTGAAGGAACCTTAGACGATTTTTCGTAGATAATCCTTTATTAATAAACCTGATAGCATTTGCAAACTCTGCCCGAAGTATGGTTTCCCGAGGCTTTTTTTCATGTGTCTGTCAGGAGCAACAAATTTGCAAGAAATGCAAGTTAAGAGTGCATGGAAATCAAAATTATCATGACCATGAAGACAATACAAATTTTACACATGCAGAAAGAAATCACACGATAGTTGCAACAGGCTACCTTGATTAAATTCAAGATAATAATTGGATTTCCATATCTTTTCACAAGATTTTCAAAGTGTAGTTTTGTTGCCTCATAATTTAGGTCCTTCCTTGATACTGTAGAATAAAAAGGAAAAGGAAACCCAGTTAAGCATAGTCATAACAGCGACCACTAAATAACAGCTGATAGCAATTTTAGTACAAATGATGTCAGGCTTTAGATTCAGTCGCGATGTCTCCTGCGACCAGAAAAGTGGAATAGAACCCCGGTTTTGCACAACGGAACTTATTCGAGTTGGACAGCCTTCAGGAACATCTTCAAACACTATTTGCTCAGTTTCAACATCGTTAGCAACTCTACCCTTCTCATTCACACCACGTTTCAAGTACCTATAGTAGGAGGGGATAACCATAAACTGAATCTACAGATTACATCACATCAGCTGAAGGCTTTTTGTAAAGGAGATTATTTACAAATCCAGAGCACTGAATAGAGATTGAAAGACAAAATCAACCTGGAATATTTCAAGTAGTTAAACAGGACGTCCATACCTTGTTCCTGCATAATGTCGAGAGCGTCTTGCAATGAGAGTTAGCTTAAAGTCCCTGCCGGAGACTGATAGTTTCACCTATACCCCAAAACATGAAACACTCAACATCAAATGTATTTTATACTGGTTTAGATTAAAAAAGCCCCCAAAATGCCAGGACAGATGTATGCTCTAAGGTCTAACTCGCGCTAACTATCATTAATAATTCTCCTAAAGAAAGGAATTCCAGTCATATTAGCATGTGTAACAAACTTCATAACTTGAAAAATAAGAAAGACATCATCATTAAACAAGTAAAGAGGATTGAGGGACAGATGGAGAGACAAAGAGAGAAATAGTCGACACACATAATCTCAAACTTATTACGACATTTAGCAGACACTGACAACAAGTCATGTTTAATGATTAAAATAAATGAAATAGAAAGAAATCTTCGGTGAATAATAACCCATTCTAGCAAGAAAACTTCTAAAAGAATGTCCACATAAGATGACAGATAATCAATCCTACTACTTTCACTAATTCGGTACATAATTTTACATATAGAGATAAGGAAACAGCACCTGCTTAAAGAAGCCATACACCAGTGCCACCGTCCAGCGAGTATTTTTGAGATTATTCCGAATTCCTCGAGTTAAGAACTCATTCCAAACAAACATAGTTTCATAAGGGACTTGTCCTGCCCCCTCATTTCTCAAGTTTTTCTGAAGACTATGCATGATATGGTATGAGTAGCTGAAAAAAAAGTCCCTTGAGAGATCCACCATGCAAAGAAGCTTCTTGTATCTACATAACCAAAAAAAGACAAGGAAAATTAGTCGATGTCGATAAGTTGTTGGATCAGCGGTTGAATGTTTAAATATAAAGCAATTGATGAAAATGAAGAAGCTGAGATAGAAAGAAAAGAAAGTGAATTTTCCCCCATGGATACATATACCTTGTCTTATGAAACATGTTATACTAACATCACAGTGGCAATGATGTATGCCCCTGTAGATATGTGAGAAACAAACTGGCAATGGCCTACATAATATTATCAACTATAAAAGAAAATACAGGAGCATCTAAATTTCCATAATGTAACAGTAGATGTTCTGTATTACATATAAGGAAAGCAGGAAAAAGCAACAACTAAAGAAAATACAAAGAAAGGTAATGCAACTAGGCCACCAAGAGTTATATTTATTCACAGAAACCCTCGTCATTAATTAACACTGAAGGGCATATTTACAGAAAAGTACAGAGATTACCTCCACAGTGTTGAACCTGTCTACTAATATATGAAGACAAATCAGATATTTTGCCGCAATCCATAATCAAATGATAACAAAACAAACAAACTAGGAAGAATTCCTCGTCTAATTACAAATGAATACCGGCAACTTATAAATAATCTCATGTGTCTCTTTAGAAGTACCAAGTACATATTAGTATATTACATTTACATGCAAATTTAACAAAAGACCTGTTCTCGCTCTTAGAATTAGTCATATTGGACAGCACAGAGGAATGTGGAATAAGGATCATCTTGCTGCTGGCGATGGCATATATTGCATGTCCACAAATAATCCCAATTTTCCTTTTTTTAGTTATCAACAGCATGTAATAAGGCCCCAAAAATTTAATGAATCCTGGGTAAGAGGAAAACCAAAATGGTTAGTAGGACACAAAATAGAAGCACAAGCTTGTTATGAAGGGATTCAAGAAAAAGCGTACCAACAATTCCATAACAAGTGGTTACTAATTTAAGTCCTCCAGTCGCTCTATTCCCTTCATGTATCCGCTTTAACAGGTCAGAGCATTCACTATCTGAGTATATAGTCACATCTTCCTGGATACTAAGTTCAGATGGATCCAATCGATCAATCTTTAACACCTTCCAAAAGGTTCGATTTTTGTCTCTTCCTATCATGTAGAAATTCTGTTGCATGTAACATTAATTAAATAAAAATTGGATTCAACTCTACTCGTGCATGAAAAGGTAATATTTTCAAAAAGCAGCTCGCATAATTTCAGTGGGTTGAATTCCAGTTCAAAGGATATAAAATCCAGTCAATCGATAAGAGGCCCTTTAGCATCATTGTAATAGGCAACAGAAAAAGAGGAAAAGTTACAGAAGTCAGCCAAGAACAACTAAGGATTTTCAACTGTCTATTAAAGCACCAGAAACAGAGCTAGCAAAACTATACTCTCCAAGCATCCTAAGGTAGTAGTTTGTCGGCATGTGTAACAGTGAAAGCACGCACGAACGCGTAGAGTGAGTTTAAGCAATTCACATGATTACGTAACTAAGTAATAACATTTGCTCCTCTTACTATACGAGATCACTAGATCAAGAAATGAATCAATTCCCCATCATGAAAACAACAAACAAATCTGATCAAAAAACTTTTACAGCCCATGTGAAAGGGCAATTAAACATGTGGAAGAGGTCAAGCGGCCTATTTATTGATAAGTTAATGACTAAAGATTATGCCATAATAAGGAAAGAAATATCTTACATGCTGTGGATAATAACAGCATATGTTGTTACTATGTTAACAGTAAGCAATAACAATCAAATTTCATAAAAGTCTTTTATTGAAAGAACCTGGGCAACACATCAATAAGAGAAAGTGATCAACAGCTGCTTGGCTAGATGTTTAAACTTTTATCATTATTGCAAATAGAACAAACAAACCAATAATAACTGAAACATACTCCTTTGGAACAGCAAGACATATTACAACACATAATTCCACTTCAAACAGTGCATGCAATAGAACAATAGCAATTAAGCAAGACGCAATCCCTTGCATGCAAGGAAATTCAAACTCACGAGAGCACAAAAGGACCAAAAGCTCTTAGTATCAAAATTTTCTTATGTAACTTAGATTCAAGAAGCAGTTATCTATAACCAGACACAGATGAAGATCCGGTGGAACCGATGGTTCGGGTACATAGGTATCAGGTCTATTATGTTCATCGAACCAACAATGCAAACCATAACCAATGCAAACCATCATCCACCAAACTTGATCCAGAAAACTATCAAACGTAAGACTCTCCAGCTCTAGCCAACTGATAACGTACAAAATTGACCACAGTAAAAACGCGTGCTCTGAAACTGAAAGGAACGGCAAACCGAAGACGAAGAAAGAGAGATAGAAAGTATGTACCGAGCGAGTTTCATAGAGTCTGAACTTCTGCAAGTAACATGAGTTGGAGTCCGGTAATCCAACCATCTGATTAGTCTCCATTACCAGAAAATTATGGATCCGGGTCGCTCCCGAGCTTCCACAGCCCGGGTCAACCCACCTCACTATAACAATCCTCCACTTTCTTCTCAATCTATCCCACACCAAACAAGCTAACTTGTAAACATCCACTATTTCAACATCGAGATATCATCTAAGTCTACAGACTTCACCAAACAGTCTAACTCATAAACATATATATTATATATAAATGTATATGAACAAAAGGGTTTCAACGAGTAACAAACCATACCAACAATATTAACAAAACCTAACAAAACAAGAAAAGATTGAAGCTTTGAACTTTGATCCCAACAGAGACAAAAGCTTTGAACTTTGATCTCCACAGCCGATTCTGCAGCAGCAATCACCGTAAAGATACCAACTTTGGAGATGGTACAGATCCAGGAGAGACGCAAAGACGCAGAAAGAGAGATCACTGGTTAATGGAAGAGAGAATTTTGCTCTTTGTTGAATTCTATGAGTATTATTCGCATATTAAAAAAAAAATCTGTTTTCACTCGGTTTATAGCCATTTTTATAATGTTTGGAAATATATAAGAAGGTAAGCACTAATCACTATTGGGGACCAAAATAACGGGATATGTCTCTAACAAGCAAACTGGAGCCCTGATTGTCTTTCTGTTTTATCAATTTAACCCTAATTTTGGGCTCTTTCCGTAATTCCTTATCTTGTCTTTTCTTTTATTTTCCCCTAGACTTTTCTTCTTTAAGAATAGTCTTATATTATATAAAAAAACTATTAAAAAACAATCTAATTAAGATTAAGGTTACGTATTATTGGAGTTTCCGAGATTTTACGTATGTAAGTTATTTTTTTATTTTTTTAGAAGTTTCCTCTTTTCCATGTTTAATCATGTGTTTTGTTCCAAAATGAGTTTTATTCTAACTTAAAGTTTTTTCCTTATTCTTATTTTCCATTCTTGTGAGAAGCACAAATAATGTCTTTATAGGTTTATATTACTAATAATGATTATATATATTTTAAAATAGGAAGGCAAATATTGTGATGATGTCATCACATGGTGAATACATGAACATGCCAATTTGGTTTCCAACTTATCAATTTGATTATATGAAATCAATCAATATATATTTGTTTAAATTATATTCACAATTTCCTTTTTTAATTGATCAAATATTCGAAAATCTGGATCTGTTTTAAACTAATGAGTTATAATTAGTATTAATTACTTACTATAGTTCAATATGACACTTTGATCTAGGATACGCCACAATTTCTTGCCTATATGCCTAATCAATGACTTTTGTAGCAGCAACAACAACAACATTAACAAAAACAAGATTTAACGAGTCCCGTTATAATGCAGGGTTTAAGGAGGTTTAATAATACGCAGTCTTATTCTTACATTAATAAAAGGCTATTTTCGATTGGTCTAAAAAAAGTAAAGTTATATTAATTCTTCATAATAATATCACGAGTGAATAGAGTTTCTTAATATTTACCATTTCTCTCTATAGTGTTAAGATTTCATTTAACTTCCTTTTTTGTACTTTTATTTATGTGGAAAAATATGAGAATAAGTAACCCTCCTACAAGTTTACTTGTATTATACATCATGTTTTTTAGATTTAGTAGAGTTAGTTATTGGTTGTTAATTACTTCACCTAAGAGGCTTCATTATCTCTAACATTTGACTTGTGTGTTTTTCTTGATTAATGCTTGACCTAGTTCTTGCCGAGCTTATGTCGATAAGGGAAACTTTTTCTTGGCTAAAAAAAAATCAGTGTGATCATGTCATGATAGAGTCTGACTGTTTGACGGCTGTTCGAGCTATTTCAGCTCCGTTTTCAAATAATTCAGAGATTGGAATCTTGGCCCTTGATTGTCTATCTCTCAAGCGTCATTTCCTTCACTTGTCCTTCCATTGGACGCGTCGGATTGCTAATAAGGCGGCTCATTCGCTCGCAAGGGTAACTTTATTATATGCAAACCTTCATTTCTGGAGTGCTACTCCTCCTTGTTTAGATTCCATTTTATGTTCTGATTTTTTGTTTGTTCAAACAATGATGATGAAAGGCTAGTAGGATCCGGGTGTACGGGGTCAGCCTGTTGGCTTTGGTTAGTTTTTGCCTTTTTTCCTTTATCATTGTCTTCGTTTTGCTTTTGTTTTACCTTCAAAAAAAAAAAAAGTGATTGAAATTACAAATTTATGGAAGAAATACTTGTAAAGGTAATCCTAATTGGAAGAGTTGACTCCTCGACATTTCTACAAATAGTTCACCTAAACTTTAATTGTTAGGTTTCATGGAGGATGACCCCCATTAAAAAATGTCCCATTGGTCTACATTACCAAGAGATAAATCCAAATGATTTAGTATGTCATTAGACTAAGCGAGATAGTAATCATTAAAATTAAAGATTATTTTTAATATAATTATAATTATAATCTTTCAATTTTTTAAAATGCGTATTTAATATAAAAATGATAATTTTTACCCAACTATTTAATATTAAAAAAATATATTTAAAAAGAACCCAAATTCAAGAATGGAATACTTAAAACCAACAATAAAGACTTCAACACGAGGTAATCACTTTTTACTTGCCTGCTAAGACACAATTCACGTGTGTTTATGAGTTGTAATACAATAATTACATTTAATAAAACCAAAACGCTTACACATAGGCACAATGATTGCTAAGAAACGACCATGTATCGGTCAATTACACATGGAGTAGGAGCCAAGTGGCCTTATCTACCTTGCATTTGACGTACGTGACATTTTATTCCTTTTTATCTGAGGTTTAATGTGACATGTCGTTTAGGGCCACGCCTTCATAATCAGTGGTCAATGGCGTGATTAGCTGGATTAAAGCTGGCTTGCTTGCGTGGCATTATCTTTTTTTTTTTAATTTTAGTATTTTAGCCTAGGAACCACGTGATTTGTCAAGCGTAAAAGGCTTTCCTTGAGCCGACAGCCACCAGCCACCAGCCACGTGTCGTCATGATTGGGTGTTGAGAACCAATCACTGCTATTTTAGACCTTGTGGGCCCCACAGCATCTTACTCCCTCAGTTACAGGAACAAGAACCTGCGGCTGTACTCTCGCCCGGGCATGAAGTCCGATGGAACTTTCACGAGAAAAAGATAAGCACTAAGGTTGTTAGAAATAAAATTATAAGTTAAATATGATAAAATAAATAATTTTAAATTTCTAACTAAAGTAGACTCACTTTTTATTAACTTAATCATAAGTTTTCAAAATATAAAATGAAATAAGATAATATGTATGCATAATAATGTAATATCTCAATTTATTAAAATTAAAATAGATATTGAATTAAATTAAATTAACAATAATAATATTATTGGTATTTCATAAATATATTATCCTATAAATATACTGATCCTGTGTGAAAGCCAGAGTCGTTTGGATCGAAGCTAAGATTGTTAAATAATAATATTATTATTGACTAATAAAATTTCGAAAGCTATTGGCAGTTAATAGTGGTAAATTATAATTACAGGTGAGTTGATAAAGAGTTTTTCTGACTTAAGTTAAGTTGTAGGTTCAAACATTTTTATGTATACAGTTGTTTAAAACTTGAGATCAGAGTTTTGCCTATCGTAAGAGGCTTACCTAATTTGAATAGGGATTAATCTAGATGTGAATAGCTTAAAGATGTATTCTCATAATTGGACCCTCCGAAGACACCTAATGAGAAAAAAATAATGGTAAATTATAAAATCGAATAATAACCTTGTTTTCACCAACAGACAGCTGTCAACTTCAGACAGCGAGTTTGTGGGGAGAGTTCATAAGTTGAAGCATGTTAGGTCTTACTGTCGAGGTTTGGACTGAGGTAAGAGAGAGAGACAAAGAGAGAGGAGCAATAATTGAGAACGTGGCATAAGCAGAGGAAGGTAGCTGAGGGCTGAGGGATTGTCAACTAAAGCCTTTTAACGATTCCCTTTGCATTGTACCCCTGCAACCACTATTCGCGTAAATCTCTATCAAGCCGTTCTTGGATTCTTCTCCATGTCACCATCTCTTTCGTGCCTATCTAATCTAAAAATGACCTTACAACAATACCCCTTTGGATTCCACTCTGAAGTTACCATCACCTCCTCTCTTTTACACTTTTCTAAGCGTTAAGCCTTTCTTTGCACAATCTCGTGCATACCCTTTTTCCTTTTCATGCCATGCGTTCATATAGGTATAGGTGGTTAATTGCAAACCAACAAAATTGGTCTTTCATGGCGGAATTCTTGGGGCTGGCTCAATAATTGCCCACATACCCATCTTCATCTTAACTTATTTGTTCAGCATACAAACAATTTACAGGATAGGTATGAATTAATTATTATATATTTATATGAAAATTGTATTTGAACTCAAAATCTTATTTTTGAAATTTTAAAAATATGTTATAATAATTAAATAAGACGGGTGGAAGGCTTTAGTTTAGACTTTAGACTCGAGGACAAGATCCTCTATCTAATATTACGGTGTCTTATTCTATTTTATAAATTTCAGCTATTTATTTATGTAGATCCTCACACAAATTTATATAAATAAATGACTGAAATTTATAGCCCAACAACAACAGCTTCCTTTTCGATTGAAGAGTTGCTTACTCGCACGCTAACCATCAATTATTGAAAGTTGCTTTCACGCTCCAATTTCACATGGTGGTCTACATGACTCCTCCGCCTTTGGTACCCAATATTTGACATAAACCATTAGATGAATGGTCTTGTGGTTCGCATTGTCCACTGATTAGCCATTACCTGGCAGGTGTTAGGTTGCCTCCAACCCAACACAAAGAAACAGAGAAGGTCCTCAAATGTCTCCAGCAGATGCCTAGCTCATCAATTATAAAACTGGTCATTAAGAAAATTCATTTTTAATACCTAGTCCTCAGAAATTATGATCCTTAATGACATCAGATGCAACCTAGACACCAGTCATCACTTTATAACCCAGTTCTGGCAAAATGATTAACCTATTTCGTAGGCGCATTATACAGTTTCATTTCCTCGTTCAAGGAATTAAGTATGTGTTCGTGTAAGTTTTGAAGAAGTTAATAAGTAATTTTCTCCACTACAAAAACTTTTTTTAAGAAAAATAAGTGTTTAACTCTAAAATAAAAAAGCACTTTTTAAATAGATAATTAGATATGACTTTTTTGCAAGGGTTAAAAAATCGGACCGGACCGGCCGATCCGGCCGGAAATGGTCAGAACCGGCCATGTGTCCGATTCGGTTTTTGATAATAACCCTTTAGTTTAAAAACC
>JAOTAZ010000005.1:5202943-5214023 GCA_025629785.1 Erythroxylum oxycarpum
AAGAAAATTTTATAATTTATTAGAATTTGAATCCAATTTAAGTTTAGATTAATTTAAAAATTTGAAAATTCCAACTTAAATCTAATTAAAAAAACAGGGATGATAATGGGTCAGCCCATGACCTAGCCCAGCCAATTTTTTAAAAAATAAAAATTTTAAATTAAAAGTATAAAGCAACATCTTTTTTAATTGAGTCAACTCAGGCTCAGTCCTGTTCGAGGCCAAACTCTTCTAAATAAGTTGGACCTCAATCGAAAACAAATCTATACCTATTAGCTGGCCATTGTCATCCTTAACTAAAAACCTTTTAATTTTTTTAAATCTTAAAATATAATAAGAATCGAGTTTGAATTCATCAATTTAAATTCAATAAGAAGCCGAATTAATTTAAGAAGTTTTATGCTGAATCCAAACTTTATAAGCTCGAACCAAACTAACCCGCTCTTAATACTAAGAATTCAAAAGAGATTTTTCTCTTGATCAACCATTCCCTATCCATTGGAGGAAGGCTATAGCTAGTAAATTATGTGCTTAATTCCATACATACCAATTGGTCCTCGAATATGGTACTTACAAGGCGAGTGATCAAGTCACTAGAAAAGTAAATGAGAAAGTTTATATGGGGAGGAGTGTCCTTAATAGGGGATATGCCAAGGTAAAGTAGAGTGATGTTTGCAGGCCTAAACTAGAGGGAGGCCTTAGAGTTATTCCTATTAAATCATCAAATAAAGCCGTATTAATGAAGAAATTCTACTCAATCCTGCAGGGAGATGACACACTATAGGAAAATGGCTCCATGCTTAATGTTCTAAAATGCTAGACTATACGGTCTATTAATCCAAAGACCTCCTACCCTTGCGTTCTATCACAACTGTTGAAGATAAAGCAGGAATTGGTTTTTGAAATTCCATGTCAAGTAGGAGATGGAGTAAGGGCTAGTTTTTGGTATGATGATTGGATTAGAAAGGGAAAATTAATCAGGAATCAGTCAGCCATCCAATCACTGAGCCACCTTCCTTCTACTGCTAAAGTTAAGACCTTTATTAGGGGAGGGAAGTGGCTGGAATTCCCAAGATAAATTCACTTCTTAAAACCAGTTACACTCCTAACTTATTGATTCTTGACAGATATATTTGGAGAAACCACCTGCAAGGTCTATTCACAACAAAAAGTTGTAGAGAATGACTGTTACGGAGCGATGTTAAAGTGGATTAGTGTAAAGTGGTCTGGCGTAAAGACTTATTGCCTAACTCCTTATTTATCCAATGACTCACTTCCGTAAACAAGATTAGTACAATGGATTAGCTTTCTTTCCTAAATTTTACTGAGATCTGGGTCCTGTATAACTTAGAATAAGAGAATAAGGATCATCTGTTCTTTAAGTGTCCCTTCTCTAGAGATATTTAGTCTTCAATAAGACAAAAATGTCTAGGTTCCCTAAGCTTGTGATACTGTAATGATACATCAGTCTGACGCTTATTACATATCCTAATTCTATTACCTACCTAATTTCCTTTACGACTTGCGTTAAGGAAATATGGATAGAAAGGAACACACGTAGGTTCTTGAACATTACTAGAAATTCATAGCATGTAAGGGAATATGGTTTCGCTAAAGTCAGAGAACAATTAATCTACCCTAGTTCTATCAAGAAATGCTCAACCCAGTTAGTCATTTCATGGAGAATATAAAGGAAGATGCATACCAACAATAGCAAGCAATTCTTCGAAGTTTTTATTTCTCGTTAATATAAAAAGCAATTGAAGGGTGACTTACCTCTCTGGTGTAGAATGGAAACGCCATCGATGCCGAAAACGATGTAAGGAACACTCAACTAGGGGTGTTCATAGTAGGGTAACCTGACTCGTTCATAAATAACCTGAACCTAAACCTGGATGTCAGGTTCAGCAATTTTACGAACTTGAACCTTAACCTGAACCTAAAGAACCTATAGGATCGGTTAACCTATTTTCAAATTCAATTATCAGAGTAATCAGAATTTATTCATATCAAAATATGAAAAAAAAATTATAAAAATAATTGGTGAAAATACGTATGTATAACGATATAGTGGTAATTGGAAGATGAGATAAAGATAGTGAGAATTGTAAAAGTTGTCATGGTTTAGTTAATTTGTTATTTTGTGAGCACATATTTAAGAATGGGATCACTATGACAAGTGTGAAAATCGAGCACATAAGAATTATATGAGTGGAGATGATATAGGAAGCAATTTATGATATATGAATAATTGTTAGTCATAGTTCCCGTAACTCAAGGTCTACAATGAATTAGAGTAATGCATGAAAATGCTTATAGTGATTGATTGAGGATAGATTGAGAGTGTTAAAGATGCTATTATGTGTGACAAATTTGAGGCAAAGAAAAGAAAAGTGTTTTCCTAAATCAAATGAGCTTAAGATATTTGAGCATGAGTTATTAATTAGTGAATTGTCTTAAATACATCTCTAGATGAGGTGGTTAAAATTGACCTTTTGGGGTACTAAGAATGTTTGATAAGCAATGATGGGAATAGTTTATTGATAAGGATTAGATGAACAATCTAGTTGATAGTAGTAAGAAATTTTCTTTGGAAGAAGAATTTCACCGAATAAAGTTCAGTAGACCGAATGGTTTACTTTTAAGAATGAATGAAAACGAAATAAATTAAAAGAAGAATATTGGAGTTCCAATCCTAATGAAGACTTATGCATAAGATGTAAAATGTGCTACTGAGAGTGTATGCATTTTGTTTGAAGTAAAGTATCCAACTCTGTAATTGGATTCTGGAATTTGAGGCGACACTCTTTCTAATGTGAGAAGAACCTAGGCCACATTATATTATGTAAAACTATATTCTAGGAATATAAATTGATTTGATGATTGTGTTGCCAACACAGGAAATTAAGTTTGTGAATACATTGAAATGAGTGGAGAAACTAGTAAGAATGGTTCGACATTGCAATAAGTTAATTTGAAATAAGAGGAAATCTTACAAATGGAAAAAAATCATTCGAGAAAATAAGCCAATTGAGAAATTAACAAAATATGAAATAATACTATTTCATTGAGGAATTAAGTACGTAAGGAAGTACGAGAACTAATCATGGGAACATTCCCCTCAAAGTGTCATGGTATTGAAGAATAAAGAGATATAATTTTGTTTGGATCGATGAGTGGCCATGATCATGGATGATATATTGAATGTATACGAGACTGAGACAATGAATAGAATTTTATACGAGACTGAGACAATGGATAGAAGTATTGAAGGACTATGGTTGTACAAATAAGTTCTATCTTGGTAAAACTAGTGTACATATTTGTGGCTTAACCAGAAAACTCAATAAAGGAATAGATCACATTCAGATATTGTGGTTACTAAAGCTAGTGCAATGAAGAATATAGAATATTGAGTTGACTTTTGGGCAAATCAAAATATTATTAGCTAACGAATTTAAAATCAGTTTCGCATGAACAAATTGCCAAAGCCCAAATGAAGGATTTAGAGTTAATGAATCTTATTGAGGAAATCGAAAGTTGGCAATGAATTTGAATTTTGAGTTTGAATGGGAGAAGAGTGCCTTGTGATTGTAATATGAAGTTTGTGTGCATAATAAAGACGATTGAGTAAAAGATTGTCAGAGATAGCACAAATAACAACCTATGTTATACTTCCTGGTAGGAATACGATGAAATAATGTCGATGGCTATGGATGTAAAAACAAGTGATCACATGTAATGGTTTCCAACAGTCTTAACTATTGGAGACATGCTTGAAATTTATATTTTGGAGTTCATAGAAATATGAGGTCAATACTTAGTTTTAAATGACTTGAATCATAACAATCAATATCATAGTGATATTATTCGAAGCTCATATGAGATGTTATACTACAGAAAGAGTCAACCACCTTTATATCTGGTTGAATAAGGCCTAAAAATAGTTTAAGGCCAGAAGTGATAGGAGACGTTTACGTTTATGATAAGTGAAATTGATGTGTATTAGAATTAAGTGACTCAAGAAAAACGAATGAATTAGGTGGATCAACAATGAATATTGGAATAAAGTGAGCTTGACACATGAGTTAAGTGTATTAACACGAAAGAGATATGAAATATCAAGTAAGAGATGAATTGTTTTTGATAGTATCACCTTGCCAAGGTGTACTTAAGTTAGGAAAAAAGGTGAGTTAAGCTTGACATAAAATTGTCCATATGAAATTTTTGTAAGAGAAAGACCGTTAACATGAATTTGTAGCACCAACAAAGAGGTCTTATATGCATTAAGTACGATACGTGAGTGTGATAAGAAATGGTGATATGATCTAATCCAGATGTAATGTGGAACTAGAGGAGAAAACTTTGAATGATCTGAAACATATTAAGGAACCGAGTGATCCCAATGGTGAAAGTCCTTTAGAAGAATCATTCGAGTGAAGAAGCCACTTGGGAAATAGAGGAGCACATGAGAAATCAGTACCCCTATCTATTTGATCAGTCAGGTAAGAATTTCGAGGATGAAAATTTTGTTAGGAGGCAAGAATTGTAACACTCCGTTACCCATATGAGGGCTAGAATTGTGAATTTTGAGAAATTTCTGAGAAATTAGGAAAATACTCATCATGCATAATTAATTGTGACATGCACATTTTTACACATTAATATGATTGTACATGCATTCATGACATTTTTCGGGTACAATTGAGTTGTTAAATATGATTAAATGTGTTTTGGCAATCTTGGTGTTATTTAGGATATTTTGGAATTTATGGTGAATTTTAGAAAAATATTTATTTTGGACCAATCCTATTGTGACATGTGGACAAATTATAGTATGACATGTGGCAACATGTATATATATGACAAATGGCTCGTATGTGTGATGACATGTGGCAAATTTATTTGAATGACAAATGGAATACATGCAAAGTGGACATGTAGCTTATGTTATGTTTAGGAAGTGATTACTGTAGCTTTTGGCACCCATCGAAAGCATTCAGCAAAGAATCCTTTCTTTGTTCCTTGTCCATCACCGAATATTGAATCATTGTGTGTAACTGGGTTACTCTCACTACTAAGAAGTATAGCTGAATCAAGTAAGTTGTGTTTAAGTTTGTTTTTGGATGTTATGTAAATGATGTTTTGATGGTGGAAGATGAGTTCATGCATGAGTTGAGAAAATTGAGTAGTTTCGATGTTAATATAGAGTTGTTAAAAATGTGCTGGAAACCATGCTGTTGAACCGTGATTTTGATGATGACTAGTGTTAGAGATGAATACATTCATGAGAAGGTAAAGCAGTACAGTTTCGATGAATGCATGTGCTAAATGGCTTAGAAGAGGAGTTGAATTTGTGATTGTGGAAAAAAATGCAGAAAATTGGAATTTGCATGTATGAGAATCGGATTTTTGTGTTTAAGTGTAAATCTGGATTTTTTGAATTGTATGTGTATTGATGAGCTAAAAATGAGTTAGAAGAATTGTTTTGAATATTATTTGAGTTAATTGATGTGAGAATAAACTTGAGGAATGCAGAAAAATGAGGAAGTGAAAATTGGGGAAGACGAGTTTCAGTAACCAGTCGTCGCGGCCAGCCTTGGCTCGTCGCATCTAATTCCTTTTTGTTTGCCACGACGTGCAATGCTCTTTTTGGCTCATCGCGGCTCATTACTTTTCGTACGTCGCGACGTGTGACTCACCCTTGAGCTCGTCGCGGTGACCGTTGCAAAAAAAATCCTGAGAAAAACTGATTTCTGGACTGTACTTCGCGACTTCACTTTTTGTTCTTGTCGTGGCGAGGTCCCTCCCTTTACAACTCGAACATACTTTAGTATTTTGACCATAACTTTCTCTATAGGTATCCAAATTGGATGATTTTTATTTTACGTAAACTAAAGACGTAAGGCTACAACAATTATGAAGAAATGGAGTTTTAATTCTGTCTCTAAGATTTTCAATGTTTTGTTGGAAGTTGAGGTAAGAATTTTGCTGAAGCTTAAGAATAGTCTAAACTATTTTGACCATATCTTTTCGCATATTGAACCAAATTGAATGATTTTACTTTCATTATAAAGGTACGAAATGGGAGAACAACTTTCCATAAGGGAGTTTTGTCTAATTTGGTCATTTACCTTATCATATTTAGTATTGAAAGTTGACCCGTAAGTGTATTAGAGGAAAAATCTGAAGTGGTCAATGAAGTTCGGACATTGTTTTGTTCATTCCAGTTGTAAATATACATGCTATTAATGAGGGCTTTGATATCTAAATGATTTTTGATAAGGATCGCAATATTGTACCCCGGAATTGTCATTGAACATGTATTGTGCATACATTCTCTACATTGATGTGCATAAAAGAACCACTTGTGTATTTATGAAAAAATTTGATATTTGTGAATGTGTTTTGTATATTTTATAGGAGCACATCGAATGCTAGTTGGACATTGCTGGACCATCTAAGCAATAACTTATTGGAGCGTACTGTGAGTCAACCTTGATGATTTCCTAAGATTGATTGATTTGATTTGTTTAAACTTCCCATATTTTAAATTGTTTGCGATTTGTCTATGAATTCTAGATTTTAATTGTCTGAGGAGATCAATATTCGGGAATGTATTGGATGGAAGTGCTTTGATTGTAGCTTTGAGGGCTATGAAATTCTGAGTGTTATGTGAATTCTCAACGGAAGTTGAATGCTGGACTTAGATCCGATGATTATGAGTTTTTTTTAGCATCATATGTGATTGCCATATAAGCCATATTCAGTTTTGACGCATTTGAAGTGTTCTAATTTGATGTGAAATCCTTTATGATATGTGAATTCTCAACGAATGTTGAATGCCTGACTTAGGTCCGATGATTATGAGTTTCTGATTCAACATCATTTGTGATTGTCTGATATGGCTTAATCAGTAATTGATGCATTTCATAAAATGCATGATCAGATAAAGGCGTTGTGACTTGAGTAGCGAGTATGAAGCGCTTCCATGTAGAGCTTTGTTCCGTGATATAAGTTCTGCACGCAGAGCTTTGCTCCGTGATATATGTGTGTGCACGTAGAGCTATCCTCCGTGATTCTATTCTGACTGATCCCTACGGGCTAGTATTTGTATAAGTATGTGATCGACACTCGATCACAACAATAAGAACGAATGTGAGTCTCATGCATATAGCATTCATATAAGATTGAAATTCATGAATGATTTGCAAAGCTGTAATGAGTGACCATATGTTATGCCATGCTGTGTGAATATTTCAAAATTAATTATATATTTTGAATGAATATCTGTGATATGTGTATATAATATGGTGAATTCATCAATGATGGTTCACTCATTGAGTTTGCAAAACTTATTAGAAATTACAATGTGGCTTTTCAGGTATGAGACAGGAGACCTAGTTCCTTAGTCAGGATTTAAGGAATCTTTTGGATAGAGAAATGGCTTAGAGGTCTGTCAGCTAACACCAGAAGTGTTCTAGCATTAAATTTTTGTAGTTTTGCTAAAACTTATAAGAGGTTTTGTAAATATTTATATGATGCAAACAGTGTAAGATTTAATAAAATGAATGAAATGAATGGTTTTTAAATTTAGTGACTTTCGAGTAAGTTAGTTGATGCCATGTGTACGATGGATTTGATATTGCTCCAACATACTTTGTTCTAAAAGGTTGATCCCCAATCCTAAGGGCCCCCAGTTGCAGGCCCGACCACCGCTGGAGGAGTGAATCACGGTCTGATCCTGAGCAGCCTCCTAACAGAGCGGTCCATTTCTCCCGTTGCCGAGAGTCGAACCTAGGACCTTGTTCCAACGCACCCTGTTATTATAGGATATGTACTTGAATGTCCTTTGGGTATTTACCTCGTGGTAATGGGATGTTGCATTTTTGATACCATAGCATGGTTTGGCATCTTTAGGGATATAATATAAATCATAGTGAGAGATTCAGACAATGATTATAACTTTTGTTTGTTATAGGTCACCTTCAATAGGAAATCCGATTGGTGAGTCAGTTGACATAGAATCTGTAGGAGCCAATGTAGAGCCTCCTATACCTGAGTTTGTTTGGATGCCTCTGAGAATTTCTATGAGGCGGGAAAGGAAATATGATAAGCTGAGGAAGCAAAGGGCTGTGGACTTCTACGAAAGTAAAGACCCGGTTGAAGCAGAAGGGTGGCTTGAGCGAACTGAAAAAGTGTTTGACCAGATGAACTGTGAGGCAGATGAGGGGTTTGATTATGTAGTCTCACTCCTACAAGGTCCTACATATTAATGATGGAAGATCGTTCCGGACAGTACCACCAGACCTTGTAACTTGACCTGGGAGGATTTCCTGAGAGCGTTCCGAGAGAATTAAATGTCGAAGATATACATGGATCGGAAGACGAAAGAATTCTTAGACCTAAAGCAAGGCAAGATCACAGTGGCAAACTATGAGATAAAATTCAATGAGTTAATGGGGTATGAGGCCACACTGATTCAAACTGAGCAAGATAAATGTCGGGGTTTGAGGACGGTTTGAATATGGAAATCAGAACGAGGCTTACCATCTCTAACTTGGGCAGTTTTACAAAATTTCGAGTGGCCTCGATTAGAATTGCACAGCCATTAAAAGATGGTCAGGTAGAGTATAGATAAGAAGCTAGTGGTAAGAGACAGGGTGAATCTCAAGCTGATTCTGGCAGAAGCTTCAGAAAGTGCCAGAACAAATCGTCTCAATTCCAGTCTAGATCGAGATAATCTGGAACCCGAACAAGAGGTAGAATTGTTCAGTCTAGGTGTGGAAGAGGACAGATGCCTGCCAGTTAGTCGCACCAATTGCCTGAATGTGAGCACTGTGGTAACATGCATAGTGCTGAGTGTTGGCGGATATTGGGAGCATGTTTTTGATGTGGCTCTTATGACCATCAAATTAAGGATTGTCCTGAGTTGTTGGAATCACAGTTTGGAGCTAGAAGAGGAACTATGACTGAGATTTCGGTTCAGTAGAGTAGATCTGACAGATTTACACAGAGAGGTAGAGGTAAAGGTCAGGATTAGTAGGTAGGGCTCAATGTCAGGACTGAGGTGCGAAGCAATCAGTCGTATTCTTAGGCCAGGGTCTATGCCATTACCAGACATGAGGCGCAGGACTCCCCAGATGTGGTAGCAGGTGTGTTGAATGTTTTTAATTTTGAAGCATACGTGTTGGTAGATCTAGGATCTACCTATTCATTCATCACACCGCATCTGGAATCTAAATTGCATTGTGAGCGAGAGATACTGAAATGTGGGTTGGTAGTGAGCACTTCAGTGGGTAGCACAAAAGTGATCGGTGAGGTATGTAAAAGGTGTATAGTTTGGATTGATCAGGCAGAATTAGAAGCTGATTTGATTATATTGTAGCTGAGAGAGATAGACCTCATCTTAGGTATGGATTGGCTCACTGCTCATAGGGCAGTGATGAATTGTTATACTAAGGAAGTAGTGCTTGAATCACCTAATCAGCCGAGAGTGGTATTTCGAGGAGTTATTCAGGCAGTGCCAGCCCAACTAATTTCATTCCTAAGTGCTTTAAGATTGATCCGAGGAGGATGTGAGCCCTATCTAGCCCACGTGGTGGATACTTGGAATGAACAAACCATTCAGGATATTCCAGTTGTTAGGGATTTCTTGGATGTGTTTCCAACTGAACTACCAGGATTACCCTAGATAGGGAGACGGAGTTCACTATAGATATTGTTCCAGGTACCGTTCCTATATCAATTCCTCCATATAGGATGGCACTAGTTGAACTGAAGGAACTGAAAACCCAGTTGCAGGAGTTGTTAGATAAGGGCTTCATTAGGCCTAGTGTGTCACCTTGGGGAGCTCCAGTTCTGTTTGTAAAGAAGAAGGATGGAACTCCGAGATTGTGCATTGATTACCGGTAGTTGACTCGGATAACAGTTAAGAATAAATATCCACTGCAGAAGATTGATGATTTGTTTAACCAGTTACAGGGAGCTTAGGTGTTCACAAAGTTAGACTTGGGATCAGGATATTATCAGCTAAAGATAGCTGAGGCGGATGTTCCCAAGAGTGCATTTAGAACCAGATAGGGGCACTTCTAGTTTTTAGTAATGTCATTTGGATTGACTAATGCTCCGGCAACTTTTATGGCATTGAAGAATGAGGTATTTCAACCTTATTTAGGTCACTTTGTGATTGCTTTTATTGATGAAATTTTGGTGTACTCGAAGTGTAGAGAGGATCATGCTACACATCTAAGATTGGTTCTCCAGATATTGAGAGAAAAATAGCTTTATGCCAAGTTCACTAAGTGTGAATTTTGGCTTGATCAAGTAATATTTTTGGGTCATATATTGTCTGGACAAGGCATTCAGGTAGACCAAAAGAAAATAAAAGCAGTAATGAAGTGAGAGGCTCTGAAAAATGTGTTTGAGATCCAGAGTTTCTTTAGATTAATTGGGTATTACAGAAGGTTTATCGAGGGGTTTTCACTGATTTCAGCCCCTTTGGCAAAACTTTTGTGAAAGAATGTGCCTTTCAGATGGAGTGAAGATTGCCAGAGGAGTTTTGAGGAGCTTAAGTATCGGTTGACTATAGCACCGGTATAAGCTATTTCGTCTGGTTCTGGAGGCTATGTTGTGTACATTGATGTGTCTCATCAGGGTTTAGGTTCTGTAACATCTCACCCCCGACGGCAAGGGTAGAATAGTAATTTGGAAAAGGATGAGAGTGATTGGGATTAATTAGGATTGTTCATGCATACTGATATTTGTGAATAATGAATTTTGTGCACATGAAAATAACTGTACATGCATTCATGACATTCTCGGTATTTGTGCCTAATGAAATTTTGTTGTGGATAATGTGGTATTTGAGTTTGAAAATTTCATTTGAGTGATTCTTTGTGTGTTTTATATTTTAAGGAAAATTTAGGAATTTTTCTGGACTTTTTCGGAGAAAATTCTCGGACTGAAAAAAATCGCCAAGTGGCGAACCAGTTGATTTTCGGTATCGAAAATTTCTGTCCAATGGCACTACAATAGTGGGTACATGATTTTGGGATTGAAATTAGGCCCATTGGAATTG
>JAOTAZ010000005.1:5214597-5228283 GCA_025629785.1 Erythroxylum oxycarpum
CATACATACATACATATATACACATACATACATACATATATATATATATATATATATATTCTTTCATAATACTCCATAAATAAATTCCTAAATTCACCGACATTCATAAGTACGATATTCTTACCAACTAATAGAATATCTGGTATAAACAAAATTCTAATTTGTGAAATTCTCAAAAATCACAACTCAATCCAATTATACCCGGAATTATTCATGGATGCATGTATAATTATTTTCATGTGTAGATAAATTCACTATTCAGCTATAAGTATATAGCATATTATGCATGAACATGGAAGGACATCTCTAACTCTTGTAAATCACTCATATTTACCATTTTAACCTTCCCATAAGTAATAAGATGTTACAAACGGTGTAAGGTGTTGCTATGGATGAAGAATTTCTTTAATGAACTTGGTATTAAGTAAGAACAGTATCAACTGCTTGTAACAGTCAGAACGCTATTCACTTTGGTAAGAATGCCTTTTTTACTCACGATCAAAATACATTGATGTGAGATATCACTGCATCAGAGATGTGATGGAGACAAAACAATTAAAGTTAGAAAAGATCCATAATAATGAAAATAGATCAAACATGTTAACCAAGATTCTACCAAAAGGCAAATTCGAGTATTGTCAATTAATAGTAAACTTGATAGAGCCTTCCAAGTAATCAGAAGAGAGAGATTTGTTGCCTAGAGGTCCCTCTCACATGAAGGGACACCATTATCAAAAATGATAAGTTTTCAATGCCTACCAAAGTTGAAGTCTACCAAAATTAACAAGAGAAGTAAAAGGCGTCAAGAACTAAAAAAAAGAAGAAGAAAATACAAATAGAAAAATTAGAGCAAAATAATGCTCTAAAGTTACGAAATATTTTCTTAAAGAATTAGTGAGTGGCAAAATAATAAGGTTAATATTTTTAGGTTGAAAAATACTTTGTGAACCACTATTTTGATTTTATCTTTATATACACACTATTTATAATGGTAAAAAATTATTATAAATTTTATCTATAAATATAGTCCAAAATTATAGAGAAATTTTATTAAATATTTCGTGTCTATTTCATTCATTTTATTTTTCGTATCACAAAAAATCCCGTTGCGCTCAACATATATATCTCGTCAGCATTCGAAACCTCGACAAACTGAAAATTCAATCACTTCATGTCTATCTTCTGCTCATCTTACACTCGTTAACTGGTGCTTTGCTCTCCGTAATTCATAGCTATGGAGTTTCAAGTAAAGCACGTCTCTGGAATCGAAGACTGCTTCGTGTCTCTTCCTCTCATTCTCATCCAAACACTCCAATCTTCACGCCCTGCTCTCGGCTCTCAAGTCCTCTACCTCGAGCTCCATTCCACAGACGACGACGGACTCCGCTGGACTGTCGCCTGGTCCGGAGCGACTTCAGCTTCCTCATCTATCGAGGTAAGACACGCTTGCTGGTTTATTTGTGTGTTCGCGATTGTTGATTGATCTTTTTTCCGTTTGTTTGGCTTCGCTAGGTCGCTCGGCAATTTGCCGAGTGCATCTCGCTGCCGGATTGCGTGAGAGTGCGAATTCGAGTACTTTCCGGGGTCCCGAGTGCCACGTTGGTGACTATCGAGCCTAATAGCGAGGATGATTGGGAAGTTCTAGAACTTAACGCAGAGCAAGCCGAGGCGGCGATTTTGAAGCAGGTTGTTGACTTAAATTTTACTGTTTTTGTTCGGTTATGTGAGTATGACTTGATCCATATTGTTTTAAAGTAGTTGTTATTACATTGTGAGTGATCTGATTTCTTCCTTTTTGTTTTTGTGTTTTGTTGTTATGATTAATGGGAGTGAAGATCAGGATTGTTCATGAAGGAATGAGATTTCCTTTGTGGTTGCATGGGTGTACGGTCGTTACGTTCCTTGTGGTTTCAACATCTCCCGTGGAAGCGGTGGGTAAGATGATGTCTTCAATTTTGCTACTCTTATACAACTCATGTAAACTGCCTACTACATGGTTGCTGAAGCCTGATTTTAGTTAAAATTAATTGTTTGCATCTGCAAGATAGATCTTTTGTATACTTTCTTTGGCTCAATAGGTTTTCTATTTTAGTTCACTTTTTTTGCTTTGGATCACTCACCCATCAGGTTAAGATTTTGGGTCAGCTGTTTCTTGACACTCACCAATGAGATTGCTTTCAGTGCAACTTGTAGATGGAACTCAATTCTCTGTTGCTCCAAAGCCACGAAAAAAGGAAATAAAGAAAGAAGCTAGTATGGAAAGGAATCCTTTGAAGGTCCTGTTGCGTCTTCAAGATTCAGATGGAAGATTATTTCACAAAACTGATGTCAAAGGCCTTGAACTTAATGTGGCGGTCACATCTGTTGGTTATGTCCATCCTGAAACAGCAAAAAAATTTTCATTAGATTTTCCTCTCTTGGTTAAAATTATTCCAAGGTTATCATCGAGAGAAAGTGTTAAAGCTCCTGAAAGTGACATGTTGAGGATGAAAAACACTTCAAGTTCTGCAGATGCTAGCAGTGGAAATTTTTCTGACAAGAAAGAACCTCGTCAAGCAGTTGTGAATCTTTTATTATCGGATTCAGTAGCTAGAGGCCATTTGATGATTGCTCGGTCTCTTCGGTCGTATTTAAGATCAAGCCTGTATTCATGTACGTTACTTCTCCCAAGCATTTGAAGAACTGTTTTATTTGTATTAGTCTACCTTTTTTTACTCTGGATAACATAGATGAATTGAATTTACCTTTTAAATGCATCTAAAATTGATATGTTGAACATTAACAGTCTTTTACAAATTATTTTAATCTAAATAGTGAATGTTTAGGACTGAGATTACCCCCTTACTGCAGGGGTTTACTTGAAGGAATGCACCACCTATCCAAAGGAGGATTTGGCCTTCCTTTCACTTTCTCCTTGCTACTTTAAGATGCTTGGACAGGATGAGGTTGTTGACAAGAATGGCTCGGAAGTGCCTGATAATAATAGATTTGGAAAACCAAAAAATCGGCTTTTGAAACCTAGCTCAGATGCTTATATTGGTGCAGGGGATTTTTCAATCCATGAAAAAATTGTTACTGCTCTTTCATATGGTCCTTCTGGTAAAGGAGATGAGGAAACCGCATCCCAGCCTACCAGTAGAAAAGGATTAACAAGACTTGCTGAACTATGGTTTCTTGCACAACTTAAGGCTATTGCTTCAGTTACTGGTTCAGTTGTTAATACGTTAACTTTAGGAACCGAAACCTTGCTTCACTTTGAAATGAAAGGATACAACTTTGAGACTGATAGGATGCCTAAGGCAAACGGACTTTCAGAACATCCACGCAAGGCTGCTGGAGCTCCTGTGGAATTTTTCTACATACTAACTATTTCTGAGGAATCTCCTCATAATGAATGTCATGCATATAAAATTGTTTTTGATGAAAATGGGAAGGCAAATGTAGGGGGTAAATATTTGTTCGCAAAATTGAAGTTGGGTGACCCTGTATTTCTTTATTCTCCTGAAGAGAGAACCTCCATCAAAGAATTCAACTCAAGCATATCTTCTTTGAGTTGGATGGGTACAGCTGCAGAAGATGTGATTAATAGTAGGTACTTCCTTTTTAATGTTTGCTCCTATTTAATGTTAATTGCCTGCGGCTAATGTGTGTTCATCACAAAATATCCAGTTAGATTTTAATTCTTAACAAATATATTGAGTTCCTCCGCTTGCAATTCTTATGGTCATTCAGGAATCAATGTGTTGTTATCTCCTGCCTCTGAAGTATGGTTCAGTAGATGGAATCTTCCTCTACCTGGACATGTTCCTATATATGGACCCCATGTAAGCTCATCTGTTTGAATTAGTAGTTTGTTGAAACGTTTTGCAACTACCGTCTATTTGTTTTGTGGATGTTGTTGCCATAGTATGTTACCTCTACCATAGGTCTAACATGTGTGGATTGAAGTATATCCCTATTCAAACTAAAATCTCAACATGACATTTGACTTAGTTTTCCATGATTTAAGGATGCTTCTTGATTCTTGTCCAAAAGAAAATACAATTGCAAGGAAGAATGTGGCTGCCTTTTGTTTCTGCAACTTGCTACTCTTGACAATGATTGCCAGTTAGTCCTATGTCCCAGTATTAATGATCTATTTTTTTTATGTTGACCTTTGCTTGTGTATTAGGGTTCTGGAAAGAGCATTTTAGCAAAAGCAGTTGCAAAATCCCTTCGAGAGCATAAAGATGTCTTAGCACACACGTATGATATTTGTATTTGCACACTTTATTTTCTAATCTTTAAATGTTTTGACAACTCTAATGCTACTGTTTTTTGTTAAACAAATTGCATAAGGCTAGGGGCCAAGTTAGTACATGTTACAACTTACACATTCTGTGCTTGCAGAGTATTTGTTGACTGCTCTAGACTTGCTTTGGAAAATGGATTAGCCATTCGGCAAGCACTGTCTGCTTACATTTCTGAAGCTCTGGACCATGCTCCTTCTCTCATTGTCTTTGATGATCTTGATAGCATTGTTGCATCTTCTTCGGACTCAGAAAGATCTCAATCTTCGAGTTCTGTGGTTGCACTCACAAATTTCCTAGCTGACATTATGGATGAATATGGGGTAAAAGTTTAGCTGCATCTCTAGTAATAAATTACTAAAGTTGTTACTTGTGACTGTTTTCTTATTTTACTAGAGTTGTGAAGTGATGGATATGTTGTTCTTACAAATAATTTATCATTAACATATGCTTAATTATGTGTATCTCCTGCAAATATGATTCCAGAGAATTGGTTTTCAATAATTTATTTCTGGATGTACATGATAGCTAATGTTGATAAAGAAAGCCTCGGTGATTAGATGACCTCTTCAAGCACAATTGTTAAGGAATGGTACAGTATTAGGCCTAATAGATGAAAGTATTTGGTATACTGCTTCATCGTTTCCACACCCCCCTGCCTCTCAAAGGAACCTGCCATAACTTCCTGGTGATGCCATGAATGTTGAACACTTTCTTGTCCCAAATGCAATCCTGAAGATCAATGCTAGTTTTTTTTCCTGAATTCCATTGTTATATCATTGCTGTTATATGGACAGGAAAAGCGTAAGAGCTCATGCGCCATAACTTCCTGGTGATGCCATGAATGTTGAACACTTTCTTGTCCCAAATGCAATACTGAAGATCAATGCTAGTTTTTTTTTTCCTGAATTCCATTGTTATATCATTGCTGTTATATGGACAGGAAAAGCGTAAGAGCTCGTGCGGAATTGGCCCCATTGCCTTCATAGCTTCTGTGCAGAGTCTAGATAGTATTCCACAGTCATTGAGCTCATCAGGTTTATTTCTTTTAAAAAATATTAGTAGATGTATTATGGCTGTTTTCCTTCCCCCCTACTTTTCATATTCACTTTGGCTCTTTGTTTTCCATTGTCCCAGGAAGGTTTGACTTTCATGTGCAACTACCTGCTCCTGCTGCTGCAGAACGCTGTGCTATACTAAAGCACGAAATCCAGAGGCGTTTGCTACAATGTTCTGATGACATCTTACAAGATATAGCTTCAAAATGTGAAGGATATGATGCATATGATCTGGTATTTTCCACCTCCTGATTCTAAATGCAAATACTGCCTTTTCTCTCGCTCTCTCTCTTTTTTCTCCAACTCTGCCTTTGGGAAAAGAAAACCACGCAAACAGGGGTGCATTTGTCTTAATCAAATGTCTTCTTTTCATGTTTATATTATTTAAGCAAGGGTTGAAATGTATTCTTCTGATATTTCCAGATGAGTTAAGATAGAATGGCAATGGTTAACCATTTTGTAAGATCTTTAAGATATGGAACGGTGAGGGCCATTTTGTAGGTCTTTAAGATTCTTGGTAAAACCATTGGCTACAATGATACAGGGAGGAAAGCCCAATAGTTAACCACATTGAATATCTGTTACATGACCAGATGCAAGTCATAAAAAACATGTTTTTGTTAAACTTATGCGCTAGATTTTGTTAGAATTGTTTGTTGGTGAAGATGCGTGGTAGAATGTTTGGTGTTAACATTAACTGATTGTCTATGTAAGAAGATAACTCACTTCATTTGAGAGCAAAGTTGGGAGAGATCAATAACTCCCACAATATTATGATGTACTGTGGGCTTTACCAAATTGAAATACTAAAATAGTGATTTCATTCTGTCAGGAAATTTTGGTTGACCGAGCTGTACACTCTGCCATTGGTCGCTTTTTGCCGGGTCCTTTGAGTTTCCAAAAGGATGAAATACCCACATTAATCAGGGATGACTTTGCTCGAGCAATGCATGAGTTCCTTCCTGTTGCTATGCGAGATATTACTAAGTCTGCTCCTGAGAGTGGCCACTCTGGATGGGATGATGTTGGTGGCCTGAGTGATATAAGGAATGCTATCAAAGAGGTGTGATGTTTTTTTTTTTTGGGGAAGTTAAAAGAGGTGTGATGTGTTCATTACACAATGGTTTTTTACACTTTTCAGATCACGTCCCTATGCCACTTTTTTAACTATATTTGAAGATTATTTTTTGTGCAGCAGCTTAACTGATTAATTTGAATGCCAGATGATTGAATTGCCATCAAAGTTTCCAAATATCTTTGTGCAAGCTCCGTTAAGGTTGCGATCAAATGTTCTGTTATATGGCCCCCCTGGTTGTGGCAAGACTCATATTGTTGGTGCTGCAGCTGCTGCTTGTTCTTTGCGATTTATATCCGTGAAAGGTCCCGAGCTGTTGAACAAGTACATAGGTGCTTCTGAGCAAGCAGTAAGAGAACAATTAAACACTCTTTCAACCTGCCCCAAACCCCCAAACTTTTAGACAAGAAAAAAAGGAACCAAAGAGTATGAGTTTATATGGTTGAAATACGATATACTTCATTTGGGGCAAGCTTGAAGAGATGTCTTACCTTTGTTAGGTGACTAAACAGAAAGGCTTTAGGGTTTCAATTCCATAATTTATCAGTAAATTGAGCTCCATTTGATTCTTGTATGCAATTGATGTAGTTTACTTTGTAGCACTTAGTGATGGGCATTATTGTGTATGTAGCGAGTTGTTTCTCTACAGCATTTTCTTGTAGTATTGTTTACTATGAAGTTAAATTGTACACTTTCAGCTGGTGATTCATGCTTTCCCTACAGGTTCGTGATATTTTCTCAAAGGCAGCTGCTGCAGCACCTTGCATTCTTTTTTTCGATGAATTTGATTCTATTGCCCCAAAAAGAGGGCACGATAATACAGGAGTAACTGACCGTGTTGTCAACCAAGTAAGTGTTTTCGTTTGTGTGTTTGTTTCATCATATGCTCTGCTTGAGAGTAACATCTCACCGCATTATTTGTCCATTTCCTAGTTTTTGACCGAATTGGATGGCGTAGAAGTTTTGACTGGCGTTTTTGTGTTTGCTGCAACAAGGTTGGTTCTATTTTAGAATAGTTCATATTACCTTCAGATTCTTCTCGCGGTCATTGTTTAGGTTTGCCATCTCATTTTCCAGGTTTCCCTTTATTTATTTTTTTGTTGTTCGTTTACATGGGAAAGGATAAGGTTGTCCATGCAACCTTTGTTTGGATTACAAAGATCACTAAAGAACATTAGATCAGAGAATCCCACTTTGAAAAGAGAATAAAGAACTAAAGAAAAGGATTGGGATGTTGAAAGAGAGAGAGAGAGAGAGAGGGAGAGAACAAGTACAATCTAACTTGATTCACATCCTTGATTTTATGAAAATGGTGCCAAAAGCTATGTTTAACAAGGTCATTACTTTCCTATGCAAAATGAGAGTTGTTGAGTGGATGTCCTACTCCTGAGCTTCTCCATATTGTTTTATTTCTCTGTGCACTTTCCATTTCTTTGTCCTTGTGTTTCCTTTTATTGACCGTCTGTTTTTTTACACGGTTCTGTGTGGATCTGGAATTTTAACAAGCAGTAGGCCTGACCTACTGGATGCTGCCCTGTTAAGGCCTGGAAGGCTAGATCGCCTTCTTTTCTGTGATTTTCCTTCTCCACGGGAGAGACTGGATATCCTTTCGGTTCTTTCTAGAAAGGTTAGTATTATTGGCTTCTTGCTGCTCTATCTTCCATCCGTGTTTTCCTTAAAATTCGGTGTCTGTTTTGAGATTCTATAATTGGCTGAAGAATAAATCCTTCATGAGAAGGCATTCCAGGAAACTCCATTAGAAAATTAAACATGCGATTCTAATGTCAAACAGTGTATATGGTTGAACAACACCTCATTCTAGAGCTACTTTGTGCAATCACTAATCACCAGACTTCTTTAAAAAGAGTGGAAACACGTACGTACACAAATAACTAAAGATGATTTCACCTCATATGCTTAGCTGATAAATTAGATAAGCCTCATTTCTGTGCTAAAAGTCGACTTATTCCTGTTCAGTGGAAACAAGAAGTTAACATCTTGTAAAAAAAACAAGCTTAACATACAATTTATCTGCCAAGGCTCTGGTTCATATTTGTTTGATGTGATAATGTCTTGTGTTAATTCCTGCTAGTTTGAATCTTTATGTCCATTAAATGCACAGCTCCCTCTGACCTCCGATGTTGACTTGGAAGCCATAGCATATATGACAGAAGGATTTAGTGGAGCCGATTTACAAGCTCTTCTCTCAGATGCGCAGCTTGCCGCAGTTCACGAATTTCTTAGTACTGCAGATAGCAGTAAGCCTGAAAAGTCGCCAATCATTACCGATGCTCTATTGAAGTCTGTTGCTTCAAAAGCAAGACCGTCGGTCTCCGAATCAGAGAAACAAAGACTATACGACATCTATAGCCAGTTCTTGGATTCGAAGAGATCCGCCGGTGCTCAGGTCCACCTCCTCTCTCCCCTACACACCTATATTTCACACCTAATCTTATTAACACAATACTGACCCATTACATGTATGCAGTCAAGGGATGCAAAGGGCAAAAGAGCTACACTAGCGTGACCCAAACAAAAACATTTATCCGATGACCAAATCTAAAGGCGGAACGCTATTTTATGTCATGTCGTGTAACAGTTCAACTGCCGGTATTGGTAGCTGTTTTTAGCTCATCTAGTTGTATACTTTGCCTAATTATTTGTGGAAGCTAAATATAAGTCACAACATTCAAATGCAGTCTGCAGTTAAACAATAATTTCCAACTATGGTTGATGAGTTTTATGACGATTAATCTAATCTGAGATGCTATTCCACTTGGATACTGCTAGCTATTGGTGCGGTGGCTTGTATTTCATTTTTCTTAGTGAGAGAATAAACTTAACCATAGAATATCTCAAGCTTGAAAAAGAAAAAGAAAGACTTGATACAGCGTACTACTCTCGTAAATCACAGCCAAGAGAAATTGGTCATGAGATAAAAGTGTGTTAATACTGTTAATTAATTTTTTAAAACATAAATCAGCAATATAGATGATGTAATGTGCAATTTCATTTGGATATTCAGTTGCAAAGTTGGAGATGATACCAAAATAGAAGTTATATAAAAACTTGAACATACCCACTGATCCAAGATGTTGAATACATCTTCATGAATACAACAGAAAAATAATCCAATAAAAACCTCCATGGATCTGCAGAACGTCATTGCACAGTACAGTTGCTGCAATCTCAAACTCCCGACTTGTCATTGATGCCTAAAGTGCTGCCAATAGGTTAACCAGCACAATGAGGCCAGAAGAAGAATGTGAGTATGCGGAATATTATAATTTGGGAAAATCTTGGCTCAAGAGATGGTTGTTTCTGATCCAAAGGACACAAAACAACCTCACTCGATGCTCTTATTTCCCATGTCGTCATCCCCAACACCAAAATGGAGATGATGAACAAAAATTAGCGTCAACCAACAGAAGATACCTTCCCAATTTGGACTTCAGCATCTTTGTTGATATGCCAAGCTTAGATAACATCCAGGAAACTTCGCCGAGATTAGATAACATCCGGGAAAAGTTTCCATGCTCAATTGAGGCCAAGAAGAGACTCATCCATCTATAAATAACATGTTACAGCGGAACAACTTACACTTCAAAATTTCCAACTAAATCAGCGTCTAAATGCATTAAAAGAATTACTTTTTAACTCATTATCCAAACTTTCCAAATTAACTCAATTCAAAGTCTTGAAGCAATAAAATAAGAAATTGAGGAGAACAAATGTTGACCATAACTTTTATAATTAAGCATTGAACTGTTGAAGCAAATGAATTAACAAAAGCGGACCAAAAAATTCATGAATAAGTATAAAAACCATAGAAAACTAGACAATAAGAAATCACAACTTGAATGCGATCTTCAATGTTAATACGTAAAAGTTAGTGGATATATTCTAACTGGACTTGGTGTAACTTACTGTGATAGTTATAACCTACAAACAAGTCCAGATACAGTTATGAAGAAAGTATGAATTGAAACAAGAGAAACCATACCAATGGCCAGGGCAGCCAGAGAGTAGAATCCGTAGATACTCAAAGTATTGATGTTGCCCACAGTCAACACCAACCATGGCTGTAAACATAAGGCATCATCATCATGACTTCTAGAAACATTGAATGCAAGCCTCGAACATGGGCCATAAGATGTTCTGGGGAAACATCAGCATATTGGCAAACTTAAAACTCCAATTACTGACATAAAATATACAGGATAGAAAAATAGGTTCAAAGCAAACTCAGAGGATGCTTGTATCGAAGTCAACCTACACAATTGACGTGACATCCATATTGGCACTACTATTGCAGAATAAGCAGCTGATAACATGTGAGCTATGATATGAAGAGCATGCACCAGGTGTATAAGGATTCCTTACTGGAAAAACTAGCAAAATCTCCTTCCTTAAAACACCAATTGAACAAAAGAAATTACAGTAAGATACTTGTTTCTCAAACTCTCTAATAAGCCAATGATGAACTATGATTTTTGTTTCAACAAAGGCTGGTCAAAGTACAATTTGCATAGGACCAAACAAATTTATTACTACTTTCAAATGTTACATATGATTATCTAATGTAGTATTTACATCCTCATGAAGTAAAAAGGATGAATCGGCTTTGAAGTATATGATGAGAGGACAAGAGAAGCATTTAAGAGTCCTGGATCAGCTAACAAGGACTCTAAAATCAGAAGAAGTCAAACTTCTTACTACCTTCAAATGTTCATCATCTGAAATGCAGAGTACCTGGCGCAGATTTGTCAACTTTGCTTCATCCTCCCAACTCAATGGCCCTGAAGAATACAATTGTCGAATAGTAGAACAATAGCCACGGAAATCTGTCCTATGGGATCCCAATTCCAATTCCTTAGGTGAGAAAAGGGAAGATTCTTCATCCTTAATCTTCGGACAACAAGAGGACTCAGCATCACTACAGTAATCCCCCGTACTTCCATCATGCAATGGCAAAGAGTTAACAGGAAACTTATAAGTATAGCCAACAACACTACAACTACCAACAGATGACTTGCAACTATCCACAGATATTGCAGGTTCTAGAAGTCGACTATGATTTTCCCTACCTAAATTCACCCTTGATAACTCTGTGATTCTAGAATACCTGGGAGAGTTCCTATAATTTTCACCATATAACTCATCCAGATGATCAGCTTCTACCTCATCAAAAGCTTGGGATGGGCGTGCTGAACAAATTCGTTGATAGCTACTGACATTTTCCATTGTTTGCATCCTTTTAGCAGATATTTGGTGCACTTCAAATTCATCAATTGGTAATCTTCTTTTTGATGTTGTTGATGGAACCATGCCGTCATCTCCTATCTGTTGATTCATCCTAGTGTTTGCTTGTGATTTTGTCACTGGCATGCCACAATTCCTTGCACCCTGAAGCAAACCAACAAAACAAATAGGTAATATGACCTAAATAACTCATAAGGAAATCTTAGAAGAAAAAAGTGTAGGCAAGGCTAGGAAAGAAAAAAGTGTAGGCAAGGCTAGGAAAGGACATCTAAAAAGAAAAGTCATCACACAAGTAGCATGTGCCTGTCTTGCTTATGCAAGTTCCCTTGAGGGATGCTACAGCACAGTAATAGCATCAGATTACGGCAGATACTCGCAAAACAGTACTGTACTATGCCTTTGCCAAGACAATACATGGGTCATTGCACAGAATCATGGGAAGTGCACTAAAATGAGATTTAGAACTAGAACTTACCTCACCAACCAACAACCATTTTCCATTTTGCCAGCACTGTCGAACCCTTAAATAAGATCTGGGCACTCTTACTCCCATAAAATTCCCAAGTAGCCTAACAAAAAAGTAATCTCCATCTATAATCTGGATTACTCGAGCTGTCTTCCAACAAAAGTTGTGAAACACTTCAACAAGATCACCGCAAGCCCACTTAATCTCCCCACCCACAGGAGGTGGACAAGGCCTGAGCACCTTCCTTGGAACCCTCTCCTCTTTAGCCTCACCAAAACCAGCATACTTCACACAGTACATGCGCCCATTCCCAGAGATTATCTCCCCACAAAGCCAACTGCCAATGGAAACCTCCTTGTTGCTCAGGACCTCCACCTTAGTCCCTTTCCGGAATCTCATCATGACTCTGCTATCGTCCGCTCAAAAACTAAACAACCTGCAGATAGATACATTATGAGAAAACAGATTTACATATTACACAGAAAAAACAAAATCTATAACAAAATTGAAAGAATGAAAACAGCACAGCACATAAGACCTTAAAAACTAGAATAAAAGATTCTTCAATCATAAAAGCAAAAGGATAAACCATCAAACAACAAAGAAAATCAAATAACAAAGCGAACAAAGTTAAATAAGATCCTCAAAAACAATAATAAAAATAAAAATACACACCTCTGAATAAAACTTACTAACTTCAAACCACAAAAAAAAAAAAAAGATTCAACATCAACATCGTCCAACAGTACCACTATTCCACAAATATATTCACGTCTAAAAGTCTAAATATTTCAGATAAAAACGATACCGTAAAACCCCGTAAAGAAGAACTCTACGCAGATCAACCAAAACCGAATAAATCCTCCGCAGGAATCCAAAAGTGACCAATCAATTAAAAAAAACACAACATAAAAACTCAACAGCCAAACATTTAAGCAGATTCAAGAGCAAACATCACACTGAATATAACAATAGGAAATAATTGAATACGCAGCGAAAAGAATCAAACCTTGAGAAGAACGACTCCGATCTTTTTCCCTGTGGGAGGAATCGAGAGCTTATTTTGTTTCTAATAACTTTTTAGAACGGTTATTAAACAAGATTTCACATAATTTTTAGGGATTCATGATTTGAGTGTATTGGATCCGACGGTTGTGGTGTCGATGTTCTTGACAGTTACGGAAACAACTGATTCACCAATTAGGTATCGACACGTCATACTCAGATAAAAATGTAGGATTGGTTTTGGTTTAGCAGCCCGTATTCTCTTGGATTATTAAGATTAAGAATCCTGTACGTATCTAAGTAAGGAATACTGAATTTTGTAGTTTTTTTTAATATCGAAATTGAATTTAAAACCGTAATTTAAAATTTGAAATAAATAAAAAATTGACTAGGCAATTGATTTGAGCACGGTGTTGACTATAGATATGGGTATAATAGTAGAAGAGAATGAGAATGAATATAAAAAATAAAAAATAATTTCTAGTTTGTAACTTGAGTTTCTGTATTAATATCAATAGTGTTGTTTGATTT
>JAOTAZ010000005.1:5230370-5245075 GCA_025629785.1 Erythroxylum oxycarpum
GATAAAACCAAACTCTTTTGTTTTATTAATAATAAATATTTTCATTACAAAACTGTAACTGAAGAAGATAAAGTTACTTGTAAATACACTTGCTTTCCAGGGCACTATATTTACATAACTCCAACATAAATGACTACGCACTGATTCATGCTTCAACTAGTTTGATCGCAAGTTTCTTAACATGAAATCAACAAGTATTATGTCCTAGTGCTAATTGCCACAAACACTAATCACCCAGTTAACACCACCAAGTGAATCAGTTGGCGATATGCAAATTAACTAACTCTAGAATCGGGCCCTAATTGCATAATCAATTAATAAACAATGACAGTAAAACGGAAACAGTATGAATATTATAAACCAAATAATCAGAACAATAGGTCTCACGACTCAAAGCATAACAATTGGAATTCCCCAACTAAAACAGTTCAGCTACTTATAACGGAATTAAATAAAACAAGATTCTTGATTAACATAGTCTAAATAAAAAGGAAGAGAAGAAAAACTAGAAGACAGAATTATTGAATGAGATCCTCGAGAGTTGTTATCATTTCCTCCTTTGATCCACTCTCGTACGGCTGTTAAGTTCCTCTCCTCCTGATTGCGGCTGCTCCCCTCTTTTTCTAGGTCTCCTAAGTTTTTGTATAAAGTGGGCCCTTAATTTCTGACACTTGCGTTGGGCCTCACTTGACTTTGTCATAAACATGTTTAGCTATACTTGTAAGTCGACTTGTCGTGGTGTGTAAGTCGACTTACAGCAACGTTTTTTGTAAAAACTTCATCTTCGCTCTTTGATAAGTCGACTTATGTGGTGTAAGTCAACTTGTGTATTGTAGGTCGACTTGTAACAACGTTTTTCATAAAAAATTCATCTCCACTCTTCGACAAGTCGACTTGTGCATTGTAAGTCGACTTGTGTGATGTGTAAGTCGACTTGTGTGTGCTTCAACGTTTCCAAACCCTTAGCCCACTGTTGCCTAAATTAGTTGTTGTTTTCCTCTTAATTTCCCACATCATACGAATATTATAATTCCCTACAAGGAAATATTAAATAAAATTAAGTCCCAATAATTAAATCAATAAAAGGAATAAAAAGGAATAATTAAAACATAAATATTAGACAAATATGCACTTATCACTTTCGGTTAAGTGTAATGAAATGAGGAGAAAGTTGGTTTTTAAAATATTGTGATTTTCTTATAATGCTTTATAAGTGAGTTATGATACGATGTCATGTGAAGTGAACGTAGTGATCGAATGTAGCTCGCCTTTATTATAGGATATATACTAAAATGACCTCCAGGCATCCCAGTTTGTACCCTACAGTAAGGGGGCGTTACATTTTCATGGTATCAGAGCATAGTTTGGCATCTGTTGGGATATATAGAAATGATAAGCATGAAATATCGTGAGAAATGAGGATAATGATTGAAGTTATTGTTTGTTATAGGTCATCCACTATAAGTGATTAGATTTATCAAACAACTGAGCAAGGATCAGAATGAGGCAGTAGGGAGTCCTCAGTACCTTAGTTAGAGGAGATACCTCCTCGAGTTCCCCAGAGAAGGGAGAGGAGGTATGATAGGCTGCGGAAGCAGGGAGCTGTGGACGTCTATGGCAGCACAAACCGTACCGAGGCCAAGGGATGAATGGAGAGGACAGAGAGGGTACTTGATATATCAGTGGCTGAAGATTGTCCTAGGCAGTACTACCAGGCCTTGCCAGTTAAAGTGAGAAGACTTTTTGAGGATTTTCAGAGATAATTATATGCCCAAGATCTACTTGAACAGGAAGATAAAGGAGTTCTTAGAGCTGAAGCAGGGTAGGATGTCAGTAGCTGAATATAAGATCCGATTTAATGAGTTGAAGGGCTATGCTACTGCTCTGATTCCTATAGAAGAAGAAAAGTGTAGGAGGTTTGAGGATGGCCTTAATATGGAGATCAGAACAAGGTTGGCCATCTCGAACCTAAGCAGTTTCACTGAGCTACTTCTAACAGGATTGAGCAGATATTAAGAGAGAGCCAAGCAGAGACTGTGCAAGGGACCAGAGGGAAGGGGCCTAATGAGAGTCAAGGCAGTTATGATTGGAGTGTTAGTAAGTGCCAAAACAGAGCCTTCAGATCATCAGGTGGATCTACGGAGTCAGGCCCTAGGCAGAGGGGTAGATTTTCACAGACTCGCAGTGGCAGAGGTGCAACACAAAATTAATTTCCAGTTTGTAAGCATTGTGAGAGGAGGCATGGTGGTGAGTGTTTGAGACTGACTGGAGCTTGCCTCAAATACGACTCTATAGACCACCAGATTAGAGATTGCCCTCCGAATTTGGGAGCTCAGTCTGCTATGAGTGGGCGATCTGGGAGTAACACTACGGTCCAGCAGAGCAGAGGTAGTGAATCTGGACATAGAGGCCGAGGTAGAGGCAGAGTGAGATATAGGAGCTCTTGTATGAGGACTAAGAGGCGGGGCAGCCGACTGCAGTCTCAAGCCAGGTTCTACGCTATAACCAAGCAAAAGGCGCAGGACTCAACAGATGTAGTGGCAGGTGCACTTCTTGTTTATAATTTTGAGGCATTTGCACTACTAGATCCGGGATCCACACACTCCTTTATCGCACCACATCTGGCATGTAGACTGTATTGTGATAAGGATTTGCTACAGTATAGGCTAGAGGTGAGTACACCTCTAGGTAGCACTACTGTTATAGGAGAGGTTTGCAAGGGGTGTTTGATTAAGATTGGTAAAGCAGAGTTGAAGGCAGACCTGATAATATTATAGTTTAGAGAGATAGATGTTATCCTAGGCATGGATTGGCTCACTACTCATAGGGTTATTATGAGCTGCTACATCAAGGAGGTAGTACCGGAATCTCCTGGTCAGTTAAGAGCAGTATTCAAAGGAGTTAATCAAGCAGTGCCAGCCAGGATGATATCCTTTATGAGTGCACTGAGATTGATGCAGGGAGGATGCAAGGCTTATCTAACTCATATCATTGATACCAAGGCTGAGCAGAGTGTACAGGACATTCTAATGGTTAGGGAGTTCCTGTATGTGTTTCCCAATGAGCTACCCAGTTATCACTAGGTCAGGAAACGAAATTCATGATTGATCTAGTTCCAAGTGCTGCTCCTATATCTATTCCTCCATATAGGATGGCACTTGTAGAGTTAAAGGAGTTGAAGGCTCAGCTTCAAGAGTTGTTGGAAAGGGTTTTAATGGAACCAGTGTTTCACCTTGGGGAGCTCCAGTGTTGTTTGTGAAGAAGAAAGATGGGACTTTGAGGTTATGCATCAATTATAGACAGCTGAATCAGGTGACAGTGAAAAACAAGTACCCATTGCCTATAATTGATGATTTGCTTGATTAGTTGCAGGGAGCTCAGGTATTTACTAAACTAGATTTGAGGTCAGGGTATTATCAGTTGAAGATAGCTGAGGCTGATGTACCTAAGAGTGCATTCAAGAGAAGGTATGGGCATTTTGAGTTTTTAGTGATGTCGTTTGGGTTAACTAATGCCCTGACAGCTTTTATGGCCTTTATGAACAAGGTGTTTTGGCCCTACCTGGATCGATTTGTGATTGTGCTTATTGATGATATCTTAGTATATTCGAAGAGCAAAGAGGAACATGCTAAGCATGTGAGGGTCATTTTGCAGATCATGAGAGAGAGACAACTGTACGCCAAATTCAGTAAGTGTGAATTTTAGCTAGATCAGGTTATGTTTCTGGGACATATAGTGACTGGTGATGGCATACAGGTGGATCCAATGAAGATAGAGGCAGTGATGAATTGGAAAGCTCCAAGAAATATGTTAGAGATCTGAAACTTCCTAGGACTGGGCAAATATTATCGGAGGTTTGTCGAGGGGTTTTCTCTGATCTTAACCCCTCTGACAAAAATTTTAAGGAAGAATGTAGTGTCCATATGGAATGAGGAATGTTAGAAGAGCTTTGAGGACTTGAAACATCGGTTGACTACTGCACCGGTGTTGGCTATTCTGTCAAGGATTAGAGGATATTGTTGGAGTTATGTAAATATAATGCCCTAGAAAGTAAGTGTATTTACATGTAACTTAATTTTCTTCCAGTTACAGTTTTGTAATATTTATATGTAACTTAATTTTCTTCCAGTTACAGTTTTGTAAAGAAATTATTTATTATTGATGAAACAAAAAGTTTGGTTTTATTTGTGTGAGCATTATATATATCTAGTTAAAAGGTACCAAGATTATTTTGTAAGTAATATACATATACATAGAGATGCACGTGAAACATGTATATAATTAGAATCTAAATTAATTGATTCACAGTTGAATAATCAAGTTGGTCGCTTGATTATGGTTTAGACTGTAGTGTTACGATTTATCTCCATATAGGTAAAGGAGTTTACTACAAGGGAATGATGAGTTTCATATCATGATATTAGTTGACTATCGATAATGGCACTATTAAATGAATCTAGAATCAAATATGTTTTTAAGAATAAAGTGGGTCGTTACTTTAGTCTTAAAACATACAACTTAAGCATTCGCTTATTATGGACCACAATTTTGATAGGTGGTGAACTCGTATGTGTTTCATTATAGTTCTTAATCTGATCGGAATGAATTTTTACAGAGTATTAATCTAGTGTCTACATGTTGGAATTATTAATTGAAACATGTATTGGGGACCATTCAATCAAATAAAGAGTTTATAGTGATATCATCACTTCTAGATGTTTTAAGGAGATTTGGTAATTAAACTGGTGCCAGTAGTTTGATAGACTAGCTACCCATCAAGTCTTAACACCAAGATGAGATCTTATGTGTTAATCACCTTATAAAGTAAACTGAGATATCTAAAAGGAAAAATCAACATAAGGGCAAAACGGTAATTTTATCTTTTGTTGTGCGGATGGCTATAATAAGATTCTAAACAGGGTTTGCAATTGGACATAAAATATGTGTTCTTATAATATTTAACAATTCAAGAGTTCAACTAATTGTCTTTAGTGGAATGACATTTAGTTAATAAACTAGAATTAATTATAATGAGATTAAATTAATTCTAGGCTTATCGGATCTTGAATTATCAAAGTTCAATACGATTCCCCACTTGGCTTCAACGAAGGTTATCAAACTAAGTAAGAAATATAAATAGAGGTCTTAGAAACCCATAATTGAATGTTGAACTTGCACTAATTAATGGTTAATTAAAAGCTCAAATTTCCATTTAGAAATGGGCTAGACTTTGGTTTAATATGATTGATTAGATTAATTATATTAAAACAATTTTTTTAAGAAATGAAGGATCAATTTCGGTTTTATTAAGGTTGATTGTGTAACTACACATTTGACATTAAAATGCTCAATAAAGATGGTCTTTATTATGGTTTATCATCATTAAATGGAGTTATGAACTTACCATTAAATGGTTTAATGGTTATCTTTTAATGTTAACGTGTAACTTATTAGCATTGATTGGATTAAAGAAGAAAGATGGACATTGGATGGACCATCTTCCTTCTTACATCTCCAAAAAAAACGAAATGAACATGATAATATTAGGTTAATAGACTTTTCATATTGTCATATTAAAGACAAATGAGAAGAGTCTCATTTAATGGCTTCTTTATGATTGATTAAATGAAGAAATTATGCATTGGATGGATAACGCTTATTTCCTGTGTAGTTAATCGAAAGTGGGAGAGTATAAGAAGGGTTTCTTACAACTTTATCACTCTCTCTCCTATCTTGCATGAAAAATTAGAAAATTACATGAGAAGTGTCTCATTGTTTCCTTCTTTCTTCTAAGACAATACTCCTCCAAAGTGCTTCTCCTTTCCCACCAAAAGATTTTGTTAACCAAGTTGTCCTAGGAGAACAAGAGGTAAATCAAATTGGTTGAGGATATAATAACAAGGTTAAGATAGATTGATAAAGGAAAAGATGCAAAAGCAAAGGTTTTGGATACAAGAAGAAGGAGAGGATAGTGCAGCGAGGAATTAAAGTTGTAGCAAAGGAGTCGGTAATACTCTTCATCTTGTTTTATGATTATTATTATCCTTATACCATATCATGTATAGATTGGCATGATGATTTGGATATATTTCTTTCATTGCAAATATGATTTCTAAAAAGCTTTGAAATCTACCGGTTCTCCAAATATAGCATGCTTTCTTTTTTCGATCCAATAATGCCTTTTTAGACAAATATTTTTCCCTTACCATGACCACGAAGATTATCAAGGAGATTACTAACTTTCAGTAAAGTGATGAGGAATCGATCTATGAAGTGTGGGAACGATACTAGTACTTTTTAAAAAATTGTCCACACCATAACTTACATAAGTTCTTTTTGCAAACATTCTATAATGGAGTAACCCCACACACGAGAGGCACGATTGTTGCAGTTTCAGGAGGATCACTAATGAGAAAGACGGTAGATGAAGTAGAAGAGCTGATAGCAGAGATGCTCAGTAATAGCTGCCTATAGACAAATGAGCGGAGTAGACAACCCGCTACCTTCCGAGGACAAAACGGAGTTGTAGTTATTGATCAGATGACGAAGATGCAGGAAAAAATTGATAACTTAACTCGATAGCTTAACAACGTGAAGGCTTCATCCTCAACTTCGGTAAAAGTTGTGCAACTAAAATGTGAACTCTATAAACAGATGGACCATAATATGGTGGACTACTTCTTGATGAAGGATAATAATCCGGTGTAAGTTAGTTATATGGGAGCTCAATATGGACAAGGAGGAGGAAACAATCCATACTCTAACACATATAACCTTAGGTGGAAGAATCACCCTAACTTCTATTGGACGAACAACGATGGAGGACAATTCAGACCCTAAGGAAAACTAGGTTTCCAACAAGATAAACTAAGATCAATGGAATCTAAGTTGGATAAGATTTTAGATCAAATTGGAGGCATGGAGGATGCATATAAGATGCTTGAAAGCAAGTTTGAGCAAGCCACTAAAAACCACGCCTCTTCCATACATAATCTGGAGGTCCATGTAGGCCAACAAGAAGAGGTAATTTCAACTCAGAATGTAAGAACCTTTCCAACCAATACTTAATCTAAACCAAAGGAGCGGATCGTGGCTATTACTCAGACTCAAGAAAAGAAACTCGAACATACGAAAGAAGTTGGAGACAATGGAGAGGAGAAGGATAAGCAAATATGGAATTTCTTCCAAGTGAGCTCGTAATTAACCCAATCAAGGAGCCTCGACCTGAATTTTTGAACCTTATTCTAACTCAGCAAAAGTCAAATTCAAGTAAGGCGACAAGGAATTCCAAGGAGGTTGAATTAAACAATGTTGAGGACGTAACAGAACAACTACAAACGAGGCTCACACTAAGGGAATGAATCAAGAAGAAGGTTAAGGAGCTCATAGCACAGAAAACCCTAATATAGCACAGAAGAAAGAGGACCCATGGGATTTTTACATTCCTTGTAGTATCGATGGAGTTAAAATAGACAGGGAATTCATATATTTGGGAGCGAGTATTAATATGATGCCTTATAACTTTAGTCAAAAATTAGGGTTAGAAGAGTTAGAACCCACTATGATGTTAGTGAAGATGGCAGATAGAATAGTTCATCAGCCGAAGGGTATTATTAAGGATGTGTAAGTACAAATCAATATATTTACCTTCCCCACATACTTCCTTGTAATGGATATTGGAGAAGATGTGAAAACCCCTATGGTCCTTGGATGACCATTCTTGGATACTGCTCGCTCAATAATTGACATTGATGGGGGTTAACTAACTATGAGGGCCAGAGAGCATCAAATAACCTTCACTGTGTCAAAGAATGACATCAGTTCTTCCTTACTTCTAGCTAACATCAAAGAAACTAAACCTCGAGGACAATGGGAAGATATTGAGGATACTGAGAATGCATTTAGAAAGAATCAATCACAAAGGAAAAGGAAGGTGAAGTAAAAGGAAGGTGGAACCCAGGGCATGGTAGCTCATGTGCAAATTGTAATATCGATGACTGTGCTACCATTGCACGATTCATTTGAACCACTTTGAGCACAAGAAGAGAGTCAAGCTACCGATGTTAAAAGAAGTGTTGCAGGGATGCAACCCATGTATTGTTAATTCTATATTATTTCCTTTTACATTTAGATAGTTTGAATTCTATAGTTAGGATATTTCGTTTCCAAATGAGGTCGGGAAGACATAGAACTTTGACATGAGTTTGATGATCGAGGAAGCAAGCAAAACAAAGGTGAAAGAGCTATAAAACAGTTAGAAAGGGACCTCTGAAATATGTAGAAGGATAAAAGAAGAAAAATTTGGAAAATAGGTGGAATTATTGTAGGTTACAATCGTGGCCTACGGCAAGGTAAAACTATCTATGCAATTTCAACTAAAAATTTTACCATTTTACCCTTCCTTCACCTATATATTCATTTCATACTTGATTTTTACACTCACTTTCATTATAACTTTATTTCTCTAAGTTTAGAACCTCTAAACACTCTCACTTCTCTCTAACCAACTTCCAATTTTCCACTTTATTCCAACTTCCACCTACTTGCAATCCACTATGTCGCACATTGACAATCAGTGAAGCCAACCAATTATTGGGAAGAAGTCAAGTCTTGGGACAAGGACGAAGGAATAAGGCAGTGGATTTTAGAGCACCCTTCCCAATCTACACAGAGGAGGAAAGTATTTGATTCCAATCCCTTAATGTTAAACAGATAGTAGTCCAAAAATACTTTAATTTTGATGTGCTTGATAGGCTAGAATTATGAGATAGGGTAGAGAATTTAGCAGAAAGAATTTAGTGGGAGAAGTTTAATACACTTCCAATATCCTGTCTACTAGGAGCTCACCCTCAAAACTCTTCACTTCGCTTCATTTTGAACCTAGTAACCCTAAGGAAATGTGATTAGGTTACGAGGACAACCTCATGAGTTGAACATTGAAATCATATGTGATATTTTTGATTTCCTTGAGCTTATTGGGTTGGAGTAGTTTGATGCCAAGAATGCCCACAACAACATTATACGAACCCATGAGCACTTATTAAATAAATTCATATGTCAAATAGTTTTTGACAAATTAGAAACCAATAAGTGCTCAACGAAGGACTTTTTCTGTTGCGGTGCATAGATCATAGCATCCTATTATACACCTCCACACATGTGCTTAATGCTATTTTTGTGACTCTATGTAAGAAGAGCAACAATTTGGGATGGGTTACTTGGTTTTTGCAATTGCTAAGAATTATGGTGTGGATTGAAGTGGACTGACCATCTACCTCCCTGATTTTCTAAATCACCATCACTTGTGGCGTGCCAAAATCCTAAAGTCCCATAACATGCAACTGTGGGACATCAACCAAAAGACTCATATGAAGATTAGGGCCAATTAGGCAAGTTCTAGCACAGCACCACCTTAGCAAGCAAAAGAGGATTCAACTAGCGAGGAGTCCGAAAAGGAAGATGACACAGAAGAACCTAGTTGGAAGAAAGTGCTTCGTACAATCTCCATTAATACCAAGGTAATTACATACAGACTTGCGGGGAACTCTAGAAGGATAAAAGAGATGACCCACACGCAATGACGTCAGAGTTGGGATATAAGTCTAATTCACCGATACTTCAAGGCTCAAGGCGTCCAACTACCACCTCCAACACCATCCCCGCCTCCATCACTGTAAGGCTTTGTTTCTAAACCTTTTCTTTTATTTTTATTTTTTATTTTTTATTTTACGTTTCTTCCGTCCATGTGTGTTTTTTTGTCTCCTTCTCACATTGAGGATAATGTGTTGTTCAAGTGTAGGGAGGGTTGTGTGTTTTGCTTTAAGTATGAATTTTGCATATTGTATGCTAGTTTATTTAGGTTGCATATTGTGAATTGTGTCAATGTGTCAATAGCTTAGATGGAATGAAATTGATTTAATTTTGAATATAATCTATTAAGTTGCGAAGAGTCGTTAGCTCGCGAAATTAGTGATCTGGTGGTTCTTTGGCTAAATATGCAAGTTAATTAGAATTTAGTGTTAGTTTATCACCCTATAAGTTGTCACGTTCATTCATAATTTTAGGCCTTTTAACTAAGTAGATTTGTTATTATTATTTTTCATTAAAACGAGTAGCTAAAGCAACAAGGTAGGTACTAAATAAAAAAATTTATTGTAAATGTTAAATAAATAACTATTTCGTTGGCCTTCGGGTTATGAATATAGCTAATAATTAGTTGAGAACGTGATGTAGCCGAATTACCAAATCGACACACATCACAAATGTGTGCCTTAGCACCAAAAGGCTATAATGACGTTCTAACTAAGCAACTTAATAAAAACATGACTTAGTCGAAACTAAAGCGACATTCATCACCAATGTTTGCCTCGGTGTAAAAAACTAAGCCCACAAAAAAGTAAATAAAAATGGGTTTTAATAAAATCTACTGAACTTGTAAATAGCTTGACTTTTCATGAAAACATGCTTAGGAGTAGTTATAGAGTTTGAATGAGCAAATAATTATTAATGTGTGTGTACAATTGAAAAGAGTGAATAACTTGACATTTGGGTCTTGATTAATATTAGAGCTCCTAGACGTGGATTTTGGATGTTAATGATTTGAAATAACTTGAATGATTGTGTTTAATTAAAATTAATTTTCTTTCATGAAGTTTAAGCCATTGTCGCATTATTGCATTATGAGCATTGTGATTTTATATTGTTTGTTGTTTTATTTGTTTGAGGAAAAGAGAATGTTTAAGTGTGGGGATGTTGATAAGTGTAAATTGCATCATGTTTTAGGGCATAGTTTGATATGTGTTTAGTTGTTAATTCAATCATTTAGTATGTGATTAGGTTAGAATTGTGTAATTTGTTAATTATTTAAGTGTTTTATACAAGTCTTTGAGCTTAAATATTTTATTTTTGAGGTACCTTGATGTGTTTATTAGTGTTTCAGGATCAATATCGAAGAACGGGGAAGTTTTGGAGACATTTAGGTCGAAACAACAACTTACGATCGTGACATGTCAAGTCACGATCATGACAGAAGCTCCAGATTTGGCCCACGATCGTAACCTACTTGCCATGATCATGAAGAAGATGACTCGAAGTACTTCCCGGATCAAGAGGTTTCCCGACATTGTTGCCTCCCATTGTCCATTTTATATTATATTTCTTGTTCTTTTCAGTTTTATTATTATATATAATTGGATTGAACAGTTAATGACAGGATCTAGAATGTCGAGAATGTGCTAAACTCACCTTTAAAATTTTATTCTTGAATTAATGATAATTTGATTATTTATATGTGGTTGGGTCGGCTAAACGACGCCCAATTTCAGGCCCAAACACCGACGGCCCAATAGTAGGAGATTGTCTCTCATGCAAACACTAAGACTTACGTAAAGACCTAAACCTAGCAAGTATCCCCTATATAAGGTATTATTCAGCCATGATTCAGGTACGAGACTGAAACCCTAGTTCTTCCTGCTCTAAGCGACTCCAACCCTTACCCAAAAGACTGATTTAAGCATCGGAGGGGCCTGCCGGCAATCACCCCCGGTGTGCCTTTATTTGTTTTGCAGGTATTCAACAGCCAAGAACGCACGAAGTTATGGATCTGAATAGCAACGTCCAGCCTCAACAGAACCTGACTGAACCAGATGGCGCCCACCGTGGGGCCCAGCATCAGGGCACCACGTCCAGACACACATAGGTTAGCCAAGCGGCAGCGGCAAACCCTGATGTGGCTGCCGTCATGGCACTTGCGATTCAACGGATGGGTTTGCAGCTACCCGTTACCCTTCCGTCACTGCATCATGATTCTCGCATTCAATCCTCGCATCCGAATGGTCAGCAACAGCTTCACAATCGAGATCAAGAAGAACAGAGTGTAGCCTTGGAAGACAATGTCGAGGCTAATTCTCATTCTACTTCCCAGCGCCCCCTGGACACAAATCCTCCTGCGCCACGACAAAATTCCCTTACTCAAAGGCAGATAGAGGAAGCGGCCGATCTACTAATCCGTCAAATCCGGCAGTCTCGGATGGACCAACAGTCGGCCCCTGCCTAGCAGGTCGGTATGATGACCGATTGTCATTTTGCGAAAGCCCTAGAGAAAAGCGCGGATGGTCGGGTCAACTTGCCCTCGAATTCTCGTCCGGGCCGAACGTCTGCAAAAGGTAGCTCACCTTTCACTCCCGAGATCCTAGATAGCCTTCCAGCGGTCGGTACCAAGATACCGATGCCTGAAAAGTATACTGGCAAGACCGATCCCTTAGATTACCTACAGCACTTCCAGTCAATGATGAACCTCCATTGCGTCCCTGATGCAATTCAGTGTAAGGCGTTCTGCACTGCCTTTCAGGAAGGAGCTCGGTGATGGTTCAACAGTCTACCTCCGGGTTGTATCACCTGCTTCGAGGATTTCAAGTTACTGTTCCTCAATCAGTTCGCTACCAGTAAGCGACCACAAAAGACTGCTTTGGAAGTGATGCAATTGACCCAGGGAAGGAATGAGAGCTTGTGGGAGTTTATCACTCGCTTTAATAATGAAGCTGTTGAAATCCCTGATCTTACATGCTCGTCTATGTTGGCAGACCTAATGAACAATACGAGGGATGAGGAGTTCAAGAAGTCATTGGCCCTCGATCAGCCTACGACTATTCAAGAGATAAGAAGTCGAGCAGACAGGTATATCTAGCTAGAGGAAGTGTTGAAAAACACGAAACGATGAGCAGATGACCGCGGGCCGACTGGCAGGCCAGACGAGTCATAAAAGCGACAGAAAGATCAGTCGGGCTGGAAAAGGCCAACCGATCGACGGGGCCAAAAAAGAGAATCGTTCTCTCCGCTCAACAGGCGATATGCTGAGGTATTGGTAGCTATGAGAGCAGATGGGGAGCCTTTCCGAGAACCTAACAAGTTGAAGACTCCCTCCCACAAATTGAACCTTGATTTGTATTGTCGTTTTCATAAAGATATCGGTCATGACATGGAGAATTGTCGAGCCTTGAAATACGAAATTGAAGACCTCATCCAAAGGGGAAGGCTGGGCAGATTTTTGAAGCAAGGGCGAAATACCGATAGGGATAATGAGGGTAGGACCGATCGGTCCAACAATCGGCGGAGGCCCTAGAGACAGAACAACAGAAACGGTGGGGGAAGGCAGAATAGAAATACTGATGATCGCCGTGACAGGAGAGCATCATCCAGAGCAAGGGATGATAGAACTGTCGAGCGACAAGATGACCGATCGGTTCGGGACATCAATATGATCTTTGGGGGTAATGCGGCAGGAGGATCGACCACTAAAGGGCGAAAGAGGTATGCCAGGCAAGATTTGTCGGTAAAGAAGACGAAACAAAATGCTGAGGTGATCTCGTTCGACGAATTCGATCTGGAGGGAATTAGCTGCCCGCATGATGATGTGCTAGTATTCAATTTGAATATGGATGGAAGTGAGGTGAAGCGAGTGATGATCGATACGGGCAGCTCAGTCGACCTACTCTACTACGATGCGTTTAAGCAGATGGAGATACTAGAGGAGCGACTACTGCCAATAGAGGGACCCATCAAAGGGGTAACAGGAGCATCAGCCTATCCGTTCGCTCGAGTCTTCCTAAAAGTGAAATTTGGAAAAAAGCCATGTCAGGAAGAGAGAGACGTTGAATGCCCTCATTGGAAGGCCACTCAGAATGCCCTCAAGGCAGTTGTCTCGACCTACTACAAGGTAATGAAGTTCCCAACTCCCCATGGTGTCGGCAGAGTCAAGGGTCAGCAGAAACTCGCTAGGGAATGGTACTTGGCAGAGACAAGGACACCTGATGGAGCGGGAGTCTTGACGAGCTCTCTCGATGTGAGAGCTGATGAGGAAACTGAAAGGATGAACCCTGTCGAAGAGACACAACAGGTCATGTTGGATCAGGAAGACCGATCCAAATTCACCAATTTGGGATCCGAGCTTGAGAAGGGTCTGGTCAAAGAAATAACTGACTGCTTGATAGATAACCAATCGATCTTCGCTTGGGCACCGAGCGATATGCCTGGGATTTCTCGATCGGTAGCTTCACATGCTCTCGGTATCCGAACCGAGTGCAAACCGATCAAACAAAAGAAGCGTTGGCAGAGTAAGGAGAGACAGGAGGTCATAGAGACAGAGATAAAAAAATTGCTAGATGCTGGATTCATTCGGGAAGTTAAATACCATGAGTGGCTGGCGAACGTGGTACTCGTAAAGAAGAAAAACAACAAGTGGAGTGTAGCGCCCCCTTACCATAGAGTACCCACCGGAACGCCCGTAGATCATTCCGGTACGTATCCTATGATAAGAGACCACTACTGACAACCAATACTAAACTCCCCATGGCATCACAATCATAAAGCAATAATAAGAAATTGATAACTTTTTAAAATCAAACTTCATTTCATTTCAGTTACTCAAACTCAGTCATTTACATACTGTCAGTATTTTCAGTCTATACATTTTCCAAAACACTTTACACTAAGTACTATACAGTAATGCAAAAGAACAGTTCTACTACAAGTCTCCAAAAGAAAGCCCAGCTGACCGACCTTTGAGCCATAGCCTCTCTCGCCAATCCACAGTACACGGCTCTACAGTCCTGAGGGAGCTATCAGTCTACACTTAAGCCTGAAAAATAGATTGCAATTTTGGATGAGTTTGCGAACTCAATGAGAAACCATCATCGATGGTTCTCCCA
>JAOTAZ010000005.1:5261844-5286125 GCA_025629785.1 Erythroxylum oxycarpum
TCTTTAAATATTTGTTAAAAATGTGATTTTTATCTTAATAGTTACAAAAGATCTAAATTAGCGTTCATCGTCGTCTATCTTATCACTTTTAAGGTGCAATAAGTATTCTTCTAATAATATTAAAATATAATAAGTATTATTTTAATAATATTAAGGCAGAAAGTAGTATAAAAAATAAGAGTAAAAATTTATTTAATTTTTTTGTTAAACAAAAGTATAACTTATATTCTTAATTATTAATCTAGGTCAAACTTAAACCAGAGAAAGTGGTGGATCCAACTCAGCCTTTTTCATAATCATCCAGCTTTTTTTTCCTGCAAATCAATTCATAATCTGCATATGTACCAGCCTACCCAACAAGCCTAATCATTCTTTATATCTAGTTACATTATCTTGGGTTAAATTGCAGGAGGGCAATAGGGAAACCTAACCTATTTTCATGTCCTTCACACATGTCTAGTCACACAGTTATTACCTTAGATTTCTTTATGATTGATGCCTTGCATTGCACTTTATTGACAATTGTTTGAAATTGTGCCCCTTGTTGTCCCCTCAATAAGTTCAACTTTATTATATAATCTTGGAAGCCAGCTTACGAGCAACCCTTAAAAAACAGAACTTTGTACTTGGGTTTGCATTACATTTTCTATAAAAAAATTAGAGAAAAAGAGCAACTTGTTCTATATCAAAATGGTTTCTTTGCAATACTTGAATTGCCAACTTAAGCAAATTTGTCCACAATTTGCTAGTATTTTAATCTCCATTAACTCACTAGTGCCAACAGCATATCATGTCTACTGTTAAACAAACCCACCAGATTAAGCATATTTGCATTTTTTTTTCTGGTAATAGGGATATGATTCTTACTTTGTTATGTGTGGGGTAAGGAAAGGAAAGGAGTTGACAAATATAAAAGTTGCACCAAAGTTCTTTCTTTTTTCATTTCTTCTAATATTGACCTGAAAAGGAAATCAGATGCTGCCATTTACTACTGTAACCAATTGCAAAATGTTTGGTCAACTGCTAAAAAATTACATTAGCTTTTGTTAAGTGTACGTAGAATCTGAAGTGTATTCAGTATGAACAGTATTTAGATACAATAACAGAGCAATATTCAATCAAGATAAGTTAGTGTGGGTAAATATAACTATGGAAGAAGGAAAGATTTTTGATTTCACCCTGTAAAAAGTTGCTGTACAGAAACTTCTTGGGTTGTATAACTATGGAAGAAGGAAAGAAATTTGAATTCACCTGTAAAAAGTTGCTGTACAGAAATTTCTTGGGTTGGATACAACTATAAAAGCACTTAAAACTATCTGATATACGAAACAGAAATGCTTCTCCACCTGCATTAAGGCTGCATCCTATAGGGTCATCTACAAAAGTGATATGTGATGATGGTGGGCTAGAACATTTGACACTCTATCTATCTATCTCTCTATCTATCTTTGGTCTATGGAAACACTTGATGGTGGATTTTGATATCAAAACTTATCTTCCTCAGCTTCAGGATATATGCCACTGTCCCTTATTTACAAATTAAGTAGCCAATCACATGGAACAAGTCATATTCCAGTTCCTTGGATGTTGTGTATGGGCAGGACAATTTAGTAGGTGTAAAAATTTCATGCTTGGTATTAATCATATTGGTTGAAGTGACACCCCATTTAGAGATTCCCACTATCATACACGCTAGAGACAGAAACACAAAGGGGGTGACGTGAATTGGAGAAGTTGGGTTGTTAAGGCTTGTGGCAATCTAATAAGAACCAAATTAATGGGAAGATTGTTGAAGTAACTATGCGAAGATACTTCTTAGAAAGTGGAGAGTTCCTGGAAAGTTGACATCCTCTTGAGAAGGCAACTTCATTTTATTTTACAATACAAGACAGGAACTTGGGTCTGCAAAGTAGTTTATAAACCAGTTCGGCTTGTTATGGTGTAGCTTCAAAATGGAATGCAGAGTTTTTATAAACACATTCAAACAAGTTCCAGCGTACAATATGTGGGATATGTATTACTCACTAACAGAAGATTTAGTTTTGGCTTTATTATGTCCTCATTATGTCTTCTCACATGAGCATAAACAAACAAAACCTTTTGTTGGTGGGACTCGAGCAATCCAAGAAATTATTATAGTGGTGAAGCAGAAAAAGCAAGAAAGAGGATGGAAGTAAAGAAAAAAAGGTCACATGCTTTTTCTCGCAACCATTTTTTAACAAAGAAATTCCAGGTTGCAAAGCAAATATAAGAATATCTGTTTATTCTATTATTCTTTTTTTTTTTGGAAAGAAAGTAAAGTTTTACATAATTTCTTTCCGCTATTGAGTGCTTCCATTATGACAGAAGATTTTGTTTGTTTGTGATTGATATATGGGACACTCGAAAGCTTCATTCTTTAACCTTTGTTGTTAATGGGCATCTATCAATCATGAGAAATTCATAAACAAATGATTGAGAAAAGATTTTCTTTTGCAAACTTGGATTGTTCTCTTAGTTTTCAGAAATATTCTTGATAGCTGTTGTTGATCACTGCTACCGTTGCTTGCTGCTGTTCTTGTTGTGGTTGATAGTTGTGAGCTGCTTTATTTCTGGGCACTTCCTTTCCCATAAGCATAAGATTCTCCTCCATGTAGCAAAACCCAGAGACGACTCCTCTCTCTCTCTCTCTCTCTCTCCTAGCTGGGTGACGCTGCTAGATTCTTTCTGCTGTTAAAAGATTTGCTGCTTTTACTTTGTCCTTTGCCTTCTTTATTTTACAATTTCATTTCAATGGATGCTTCTCCCTTTTCAAGTTTCTACGTGGTTTCTGGCACCAATATGTAGCTGGTGTACACATTACACATAGATTTGATAATGAAAATATGCATATTCACCTGTTTTATTCCTTTTCCACCCTATAAATAGACAATACTCCTCTGGGTTTCTCTGTCATTGTAGCATCTCCTCTTTCATTTATTCATCCATTCATTGCAACAGCTGGGCTGTTCGGTTTCGAACACGGACATGAGCTACCAACAGCATCATTCTATGGGTTCTGGTTTGTTTCTCACATCAGTCTATGTCCTGTTCTTTTTCTTCATTTGAACATGCATGTTATGTTTTATAAAGTTCTTTTCTGTATTACATTTGAGCTGGCCAGCTTGGTAAATCTAGGGGTTTCTTTTGTGAATTAGCCTTCTACAACCCCTAAACAAGTCTTTTCGGTTCATATTGCAAGATTTCCGTTTATGCTTTAGTATCCTTATATCTGGAAGTGACTCTGTTGTTGATAATATAGGCAGTAGATCTGCTAGAAGCTCATTTGAGTTTGGGAGGACTTATGTGGTTAGGCCAAAAGGGAAACACCAGACTACTATTGTTTGGTTACATGGTCTCGGAGACAATGGCTCAAGGTACTCTAGCTGTGTTCTTCCCCATTATTGTGTCATTCATCACATAGGTGCAACTTACTTATTCGTCGAAAGTCCAGTTTTAAGTTCCAAAATTTTCTTTGTATGCAATGAAAACTCTTGCTGCAAGGACCCATTAGGACTCCTACTTCAGACGCACACTCAAATCTGTACTTTCTAGTTTCATTCATACCGTCATTAGAGTCTTCATGCCTCAATATCTGCTTATCTACTATATAGCCAAACTGTTCATGATTCATCTTTCCAGAAACTTCATCTCATGAACAGTTTGATTGAACTAGTGGAGGGTAAATATTAATTGTCAGCATTTGATATTTATTCTAAAATTGTCAGTTTATGCATTTTCCTTCTATTCTGCTGGAATGGTGGACTTTTTGGTTTGGAGGATGTGAAAAAGATAGGAGCTCGCAAATGTCAATATCCTGGCTTGTTCTTTAATAAAGGGGTCCTTGTGATGTCAAACTTTTCAAAATGTTGGGCTCCTTTTGTTGCGATTCTTGTTAGAATAAATTCCATTTGGCAAGCTTTGGGAGCCGTGAAATTATAAAAGATTCTACTAGTCGTTTTCTATGATTGTCTCATCTTATACTAAGCTTATACAGGGTGAGTTGGATTGTAAAGTAGTGCATGTCACATTTCATGAATAGGGTACTGCCAATTCACTGAATTCTGGCAACCAAATAGTCATGGATGTCCTTTATTTCATAAAAGTTCAATATCCTAGAGTGTGAAGAATAAGGAATGAACAGGAACCTTTATTTGAGTTAAAACTAGTCCCATTTAGCAACTTGCTGATATTTATGCAGCATCTTTTAGCCTTTGAAATGTTCGTTGTAGTCCAAGTATATAGGAAAACAACATTGACATTCTGCAATTTATTTTTGGATTCATAGGAGCTCCCATTGGCAATTTTATACTCTTTCTTTTGCTGATTAATATGTTTGTTTATGGTCCTGATGAAGAACATGGGAAGTTAATGTTGCGGATATATATGTTTCTCATTTATCATGTACTTGATTGCAGCTGGTCCCAGCTCCTGGAAAACCTTCCCCTTCCAAATGTAAGGATGCATCTTGTACACCCACTTGAGATTTTCTTTTATCCTCGATTACTGGTAAGTTTCTATTTTATCAGCCATAAGTATCTCATTTTTCTGCTAATTTTTCCAATGTAGATTAAATGGATTTGCCCAACGGCTCCTACTCGTCCCGTAGCATTACTTGGGGGGTTTCCTTGCACTGCATGTAAGATATATGCCCTCTAGCTTTGCTTAGTGAAATAACTTGCACATCTGCACAATTAGTCTTCAGGACTGGAAAGCATTCTTTCCATCATTATTTTTTATATATAGACTCAACGTAATGCTCTTGCAACATGTATAGGGTTTGATGTTGCGGAGATTTCTGAAGAAGCTCATGATGACTTGGAGGGTTTGGATGCTTCAGCAGCTCATATTGCAAACTTATTGTCAACAGAGCCAGCTGATGGTATGCTCAACGTTTAGTTTGTCAGAAGCATCTGCCTGGCAGTGAAGTCTAAATTTCACTTGTTGTGAGCTTCTGACAAATTTATACATATTCAGTCTGTGCCAAGCAAGTTGATCTCACTCCAAGGAATCAACGACTAAATGTTGTAGAATAATATCAATTTAGCAGTGTTCCCGAACAGTTAGTTAGTGACTGAAGATTCTAGTGTTTTAACTTATCGTAAGAAAATAGGAATTCTGTTCTTGATAGTCAACCTTGCACCATAGCCCATATCTGCTTTTAGGTTGGACATGTTAGACTTGTTATGTTATTATAGATGTTAAATCAGGTTCAAATCTTCTTACATGCACGATAGATAAGATTCTGTCACCTCAACAAATTAAGTATAAGCAGTTTGATTCTTGTTGCACTTCAGTCAAAGTTGGTATTGGAGGATTCAGCATGGGTGCTGCCACTGCTCTTCACTCGGCGACTTGTTTTGCTTTGGGACGATATGGGAATGGCAGCCCATATGTTGTCAACCTCAAGGCAGTTGTTGGCCTAAGTGGCTGGCTTCCTTTTTCAAGGTATGGCCTAAAATGATTTCCCGAGTAACTAATTTGATGATTTACTCTTGGGAATGAAAAACCCTTCAAATAGGTAAACTACATTTTCATCCACATGCCTTATGAGGGGTGTATGTATCAAAACTCGTCAGATTTTTACAATCCAGTGGTTATTGTCCTGCAGGAGCTTAAAGAACAAAATAGAAGGATCTCATGAGGCTGCGAGGCGTGCTGCTTCCTTGCCTATTTTGCTTTGTCATGGAACTGGTATGTACCTCTTTTTTATCTCTTGTTTCAATTATCTCCTTAGTTTATATTTTCAGACACAAAATATTATCGGTTGTGGCACTTCGAAAATCTTAGTACAGTTGAGTCTTTCATTCTCATGCACAATATTATTGCTTTACTGACAATTTGTTGCATCGTAGAAGGAGAAAATTTCTAGAATGAGCCTAGCATTTCTGCACCATTATTAACTGGCTAGTTGACTCAAAATTAGCAGAACATGACTTTTAGAGGTCTCTCAAATAAATAATTCACCTTTCCATCTTATCTTTCATCTAATGCAATTACCACCCCTTTTTAGGTGATGATGTGGTTTCCTATAACTATGGAGAAAAATCTGCACACTTATTGACAGCAGCAGGGTTTCGACATCTCGTGTTCAAGCCTCATGATGGGTAAGTATTTAGTTTCTGATGTAAGCACATAATAATGCACACCTGACAAATGTAAACATCAGAGCATTCGCTGATTCATATTATTTGGGTGTATAGGCTTGGTCATTACACAGTCCCTAAGGAGATGGATGAGGTACGCACCTGGCTTGCCTCAAGGCTGGGGCTTGAGGGATCCCGTTGATAGTTTAATTAAGAGGATCAGAATCCTGATAAAGCTACTGAGGAAGAGCAAGGAAAACAAATAATGGGAAAAGGAAAAGTAATGGACTTGTACAAGTAGGTAGATGTACTGAAATGGGGTATGGGTATATGGTATAGATAATTTGACCTTCCTAATTCCCTTTTATTCTCTTGCCTGGCCTGAAGAATAAAAGTTCAATGTGTTTTCCCGTTCATTTTGGTAGTAATCTATAAGTAACAAGTCTAGTCAGTTCGGTTTGCAGAGCATTTTGTAGTGAAGTTTGATCAATACAGTGAAGTTCGGTTAATCACCCTGCTCTCTCTATTTCCATGTCTTGGTAAAAACATTTATTAAAAAAGCATGAGTTCCAAACAATTGCTCACAAGAGATGTATTATTTCATATCAGAAGAAAAACATAATGGGGGAACACTTACTACACATGATTATTGATTGATTTGGATAAAGCAGACCATTGTTTTGAAACTATTAACTAGTTGCAACTGACGATAACTAGGCTTATATAACCAGAAACCACTTCTACCATTTACTTAATCCTACCAGAGCAGAAAAGAGAAAAAAATTTTAGCATCGTTAGGGAAATGATGCTTGTAGATCAGAACTTCTGAGACAATTCTCCTTTTTCTTTTCCCCCCGTTCTTTCTTCTGAAAAATAACGAGCAGAGCACTAACCTATGGGTTGACACTGAATTCAAATAGCCAGAAATTTGCCTGCCACTTGTTTTGATGCTTATCACTGTCTGTCACTGTTATCTTTGTGGTGGCTATCAACTTGATTGATTCTATCCTTTAGCTTTCCATAAGGAGTAAGAGAAGGGAAGGTAGGAACAGCTGGCAAATTTAGCTTACTTCCCGTTCTCCGTGCCAGTTCCTGTGGTTGAGTATGTGGAGAATATACTTGTTTTGGATTTAGTGGGCTAGCTTTCACTCTCGTTAATGGACTACAAATGTCCTTCAGCATCTCTGGTGTATCATCGTCCTTCAAAATATCGCTCGGAAGACTGTCACAGATGAAATCGGCTGTGTCCCTAGTTCCATGAAGCTTTGGTGTAAAATCATTTGGGGAATAGTCCCACTGGTAGGGACTAACCGATGACGGGTTCCTAATTTCACGTGATTGAGACCCTTTATCTTGTGAGGCTGAAGCAGCAGCTGCTCCTACTTGAAAATGTGGACTCACAATGTCAGCAAGTTCTTCACATGTTGGTAACATTTGATAACGATTCCTGCCTTCTGCAGAATCACTTGGAGTCTCTGAAGCATCCTGCATTAGGTGAGGTAGATTCTCCGGACCGAAAGAATCTAAGTTCAGTGCTTCTGCAATTCCACCATATGGATTCAGCTTGCCAGAAACTTAAAAAAAGAAAAAAAATCGAATGAAGAAGGTAGTACTTTGGTCCTAATTAAGCATTTGCCTCCTAAATCAAATTCATGTTGGATGTTTCATGGTTGAACAAAGAGTATACAAGGAGACAAGCTTAATGCAACATATTAGATTAGACAACTGAATGCAACCTTAATAAAACGTCTATTCCCCAACAGAAGGAAAGACTCACCTTCCCTCTTTCCGAACGAATTGTCACAGCATTCGCAGTGGCATCTATCAGAGCATCCAACTCCAGCCTTATCATATAGTAGAATATTTAATCAGAGTTGGGACACTAATTTATGTCAAAAACCTACTGTGAACTAACAATTTGAGTGAAAATTAAATTGTTTTTCCTTTTATTCCGAATCTTACCCCTTCCAGACTCCAAATTTCATGGAAACAATGCCAAGTTCATAATTTTACAAGAACAATGTAGTGTTTACGCAAACCTGATAGCATTCGCAATATCTTTTAAGGCATCTTGTCTTCTTGCAGTTACATCCTCTTTTGTGCCTGGCTGAGAGTGGGGTGGACCAGGTTCCATCTTTCTGTAAATCAAATTTACTTCAAATTAATCCCGGTAATCGTTCATTCGTGCTTAAATATTGCAAATGGAAATGCACATTACTACCATATCTGCAGGAGAGTTCACAGCATGCTTAATGACGACCTTCGAAGTAAAAGCTAGAGGATCACGGGCTTCAATTTGTTCTCTGTGATCTATTACTACGTCCTCGTATCCAGTATTGTTAAAGCAATTTTCACATGTACAACTATCTAGACAATAAAGTCCGGCTGCAAAGCACTCACAATAACTGCACAATGATTAAAATCACAGTTTACAGTTGCAGCAAAAAGCACAAATGGCTTCAGAATGAAGTATAGGGTCAAGAATAAAACCAGCTAATGGAAAATCCTGTGTCACTTATCTACATCACTTCTCTAGATAGGTATTTTAGTGCTTCAAAGAGAATATTTTTACAAGAAGCAAGGAGGCAGTGATGCTTTTGGCACACCAAAAGATTACACATTTTGAAAGATGCAAGTCAATGCTTGCATATGAATCTCAGTTCAGAAATTTCTGGATATCTTAAAAGTGTCTTATCTTCTTCTGCTCTTCTGGCAATTTAATGTACAAGCTCATACTTTGAATAATTCGTTAACAAGTGATTGATGATACTATGCTCGATAAAATGAACCTAGACGATTTAACAAGACATGCAACAGCTTCACATGTGCTAACTGAAATAAACCACCAAACTATTTACAAGTTCACTTCACTTACAGTTTCAAGCACCTTGACCTCCTACAACTGCAGCGTTTTGACTCAATCTCACTTTTTGCCCTTTTCCTGGATATGAATGTCAGGCTTTCAATTCAGAGGGTAACATGAAAAGTTAAAATTGCAAGCCAAACAAATAAAAAGAATACGATTTTACTTGCCTATTAGTCTTGACGGTCAATTGGTCTGATTTGTATTCAGTGCTTTGTGAAGTTGAAATTATCCCCTCATAAGCTGCCTGTTGCTCAAATGTTGCACCATCAAGGGAAGGAAATGGCTGCAGTGCATTGTTCAGAGATTGAGAAGGCGTAGAACTAGCTTTCACAGCCACTTGATTTTGGTACTGATGATCGTCTACATGAGAAAAGTTTCCTCCAGTAACATATCTGAATGAGACACCATCCGGATACATAGCCCTTCTGGTTTCGGATTGAATAAATCTACGTAAGCGAACTGCCTGTATTAGAAAAAAATATTTATTCTTTTAGAAAACCTGAATTGAAATTGACTAAGAATTCTTGTTCCAGATCTTAAGAAAAGTTGAATGGTGTCGTTCCTCGAAGTATAAGAACTACAATTGGTGTACTAACTGATAAACAAGGCATCAGTTTGAATGTATCATCGATCACCTGAGTCGTGAGTTTAGTTCCGTCTTGTGATTCAGGAAAAGAATATAGGAACTTATCAGATTTGACACTATCACAAACTGCTCCAGATGCACACTCCAAGAAGTCATCGAACCATTCATCAACCCTTTTATACTCCGTGTTCTGAACCAAATCCATTGATTTTGGAGGAAAGACTTCTCCCTCTTGAACATCATCAGCTTTTGAGACTGTTTCTCTTTGGCTAGTGAAAGCACTCCCCAAGGAATTGGGCTCATTGATGCCTTGATGAGGGTATGTAGGATCGCCTACCTCGATAGGATCAACCAGATACTCATCCACGCTTCCTGAAGGACTGCATGACTGTACCTTCGTTTCACCAGAACGGAACAGCCCAGGCTTCAATTGCACATTACTTGATGCGCCAACATCAGAACCTTCAACATCTTTCTCTTCTCTGTCAATATATGGAATAAAAATTCAGAAAGTTGCAGCGTTTCCTTTTCCATTAAAGAGTACACAAGACACAAAACCTCTGTGAGAAACTAGCCGGTCTCTGAATATCTATTCGGGGTGATCTGAAAACAGCGAGTGGGCTTGGAAAGGTTGTTAGAGAATCTTTGGGCAAACACCGCACTGGCTCACCTGAACTTATGGGAGTTAGATTTTTAAGGTAGGTGAAGAAAGGTGACTCCTGCAAGATAAACGACATGTCCCTTCTGAATTGTATACACAAGTAACATAATTACAGAACAACTCTAACAAAGTCACAATCAATGCTTCAGTTTCGTGATTAAACAGAAAAAAGAAACCAACATTTCCTAGTAACAAAACACAACCAACATCAAAATAAAACTTTCTGATCATAGAAAGAACGAGAAAGATGCCATCTTTACGATGAAACAAGACTTACCTGAATAGGAGATGACGGAGTTTCAGGTGAAGAAGCATCCATTGTTCACAGCACACGAAAAATCATGAACTTTCTCAAGAAAACTCAAAGAAGAGATCTCAACACGATACGTTGATTGCAGAAGACAGAACTTAAATGAAGATAAACTTGCAACAGAGATAGATGATATCCAATTTCGGTTTTATCTTATCTTTTTTAAACCTTGTAAATAGAGCGCGGGAAAATATTGTGTTATTTTTTGTATTTATCTAATTTTTAATATTAATAAAATTATCAGTTAAACTTCTCTTTCTTAATCGGGTCGGGCTTCCGGCTCGCAAACCCCTCACGCCCTCCTTTACGGAACTCGGTAATGATAAACCCTAGACCACCCCCTTAAACCCTAATAGACCCATTTAGGCTTCCAATTGTGGATTTTTTGTCCAAATTTCAAGCGAGTGATGAATTACAGGTTCCAGAATCTGTTGGGAGCTTCTTATAGAGGAGGCAACGCTGTGGTCACTGACAACACTCGGCTAATTTCCCCGGTCGGTAACCGAGTTACGATCACAGACCTCTTAAAATCACAGACCATAACCCTACCGGTACAATCCTCCTCCAACATCCGCCGCATTGCCGCCTCTCCTGAAGGCGTCTTTCTCCTAACCGTCGATGAGAAAAACCGCTGCCACTTCATAAACATCCCTCGCCGCGTTGTTCTTCATCGGATTACTTTCAAGCATACCGTACACGCCCTTGCATTTAGTCCTGATGGCAAGTTCATTGCGGTGGCCACCGGGAAGTTGGTCCAAATTTGGCGGTCACCGCGGTTTAGTAAGGAAGTCTTCGCGTTTCAATTGGTTAGGACGTTGGCCGATTGTGAAGAGACTGTTACAGCCTTGGATTGGGATAGTGATAGTAGGTATTTGCTTGTTGGGTCTAAGGATTTGACAGCTAGGATGTTTTGTGTTGAGAAATTGAAAGATGGGATTTTGAATAAACCCTTTTTGTTTCTAGGGCATAGGGATACCGTGATGGGTTGCTTCTTTGGTTATGATAATAAAAGTAAGAAGGTTAACAGGGTTTATACGTTGGCTCGTGATGGGTACATTTTTAGTTGGGGGTATAGTGGGGTTGATGGGAGGGTGGATGGAGCTGATGGGGAGAGTTCTGAGCCGCCTTCTCCCAAGACACCGGAGAGGGATGGGGAATGTGATGGTCAGAATAATGTGAAGAAAAGGAAGGATTTTGATGGAAAGGAAGATGGTTTAGAGGAAAAGGAGGAGTATTTGCATAAGGGGAAGTGGGAGTTGCTGAGGAAAGATGGGTTTATGCAAGCTCCGGCAAAGTTGTCGGCTTGTGATTACCATAGGGAGCTTGATATGGTGGTAGTGGGGTTTTCTAACGGTGTTTTTGGGTTGTACCAAATGCCCGATTTTGTTTGCATGCATTTGTTGTCAATTTCAAGGGAGAAGATTACTACTGCAGCATTTAATGGGATTGGAAATTGGTTGACATTTGGATGTGCCAAGTTAGGGCAGTTACTTGTGTGGGAATGGCGGTCTGAGAGTTATGTATTGAAGCAGCAAGGTCATTACTTTGATGTGAATTGTTTGGCTTATTCTCCTGATTCACAGTTGTTGGCCACCGGAGCTGATGATAACAAAGTGAAGGTAAGTGAATTGTTTAGAGATGCTTCAACGACAAAGTTAAGTTGTGGTTGTTTGAGAAGCATTGTTGTTCACTTTTTGGATTGAATGAAAGAGATTGCAACTAGTTAGTTGGCTGGTTTATCATGTTGTGGATTTAGCTTTATGTAAAATTACCTGGGAGTAGCATTAGCAATTATTGATGGGAATTTTCATCAGTTATACGATAAGAAAAGCATATTATTGGTACCCTGTAAATTTTGCTTTTAAAGCTTCATATCTAGTTGTTCTATTGTTGTCTCAACCTTCTTCATTTATTCTGCTCGAAGAACTTTCTTTTGGTCAATAATAATGTCATGTAAAATTGTTAAATGCTTGTTCTTTACAGGTGTGGACAGTTTCATCAGGCTTTTGCTTTGTAACTTTCTCAGAGCACACAAATGCTGTTACAGCTCTCCATTTCATGGCTAATAACCATTGTCTCTTGAGCGCATCTCTGGATGGGACTGTTCGTGCATGGGATTTGTTCCGCTATCGAAATTTTAGGACATTTACCACTCCTTCTTCAAGGCAATTTGTTTCCTTGGCAGCAGATCAAAGTGGTGACGTAATTTGTGCAGGCACTCTAGATTCATTTGAGGTACTTACTGTCATTGCTGATGGCTACTGTGTCTGATTTTTAATTTGATTTTTGCTGACGATTAGTTTCTCCGTATTTGCAATAGGTATTTGTTTGGTCTATGAAGACAGGCCGTTTGTTGGATGTCCTTAGTGGTCATGAAGGTCCTGTGCATGGACTAATGTTCTCTCCTACCACTGTAAGTGATATCATGATTGTGCAGTTGGCTTGTATAGTTAAGCATAAGCTATAAATAGTATTTCTCCCTGTTATTTCTGCACCTCTATTGTATGCACTCCCAGACCTATATGGGAACTGACTTGATTTTTCCCTGTGAAACTCAACTAACCACTGACAGGCATGTTGACAGATTACATTTTTAGTGGTTTGATGTTTATAGGTTTCCAACCATATGATGTGTGGCTTTCATGTCTATTGATCCATGAGAATTCACATACTTTTCTGTTGCATCTGCAGGATGTTTTAGCTTCATCTTCATGGGACAAAACTGTTCGCTTGTGGGATGTTTTTAAAGGAAAGGGTGCTGTTGAATCATTTCCTCACACTCACGATGTTCTTACAGTGGTTTATCGTCCAGATGGGAGGCAACTGGCTTCCAGCACTTTAGATGGGCAAATTCATTTCTGGGACCCTATAGATGGTGTGTTGATGTACACCATTGAGGGCCGTAGAGATATTTCTGGAGGGCGTCTAATGACTGATCGTAGATCAGCAGCTAACTCAACTGCAGGAAAGTGTTTCACAACGTTATGCTATTCTGCTGATGGCAGTTACATACTAGCTGGTGGAAATAGCAAATTCATATGTATGTACGATGTGGCTGATCAGGTTAGTTTAAAATGCTTCTATTATAAATTATTTATTTATTTTTCTTTTGAACAATAGAAGTTGTTAAAGTATCATCTTGACCTGAAATTGTTGGATTCCATTCATTTACTGGAAAGCTCACAGCTGTTGCCATACATGGGGTTATTGAACAAGGATACTAGATTATACCGCAGGCATCAGTTTTAACTGCATTAATTTGTGTCTGTTTGATGTTCAAAGTGGTAATTAGGATCTTATATATTAAAACACAGGTTCTGCTCCGTCGATTTCAAATAACTCACAATCTCTCACTTGATGGAGTGCTCGACTTCCTGAACTCGAAGAGAATGACAGATGCTGGCCCACTTGATTTAATAGATGATGAGGACAGTGATATAGAAGAAGGAATTGATAAACAAACTCAAGGAAAGTTGGGCTATGATCTACCTGGATCGCTGCCCAACCGTGGAAGGCCTATCATTCGGACAAAATCCCTCAGAATTGCTCCAACAGGGCGAAGTTTTGCAGCTGCAACAACAGAGGGAGTCCTACTTTATTCTGTTGATGACTCCTTTATTTTTGATCCCACGGATCTTGACATAGATGTGACCCCTGAGGTACTTCATTTTGTTTTTTTGTCTTGGTTCTTATGGATTTCTATGCTTAGAGATGGTATGTGTCCTATAAAAGAACCACAAACACGAGAATTAATTAGTGGATACTCTTTATCATCATTCTAACCTTTCTTAAAGAGGGAGAGTTAAGCGTGTGATATGCTAAAAGTAGCACTTGTTTTGGTGATTGATATATGCAAAACACATTGTCCGACCCTCTTAAGTAATTCTGTTGGAATGCAGGCAGTTGATGAAGCATTAAATGAAGATCAACTAAACAGAGCTTTGATTCTCAGTCTTCGTCTAAATGAGGATTCTCTTATCAAAAAGTGCATATTTTCTGTTAATCCTATGGATATACCAGCTGTTGCCTCCTCAATACCTTATCGATATCTGCAGAGGTTAATAGATGCACTTGCTGATCTTTTGGAGAGCTGTCCACATTTGGAGTTTATTCTTCATTGGTGTCAGGTAATGTTTTGTCATTAAAATGTGAATATCATCTTTTATCCAGTATCAGATTTAACTTCTAGGTTATGATATTCTTTTGTTACAGGAGCTCTGCAAAACTCATGGGAACTCTATCCAACAGAACTCTAGAAATCTGCTTCCTGCTTTGAAATCCTTGCAGAAGGCAATTACCAGAATACATCAGGATTTGGCTGATACCTGCTCTTCTAATGAGTACATGCTTCGCTATTTATGCAGTTCAACCACCGACAGTTGATGGAAGCCTTGTTTTTGTTAAGCATAGTCATACGATAGCCCAGAAATAGCATCCATTTTGTTTTAGGCTGTTAGACACAAGAAGCTGATGATTTTAGCACTTCTGAGGATAAGACTAGCATAAGAGGAATGAAGAGCATATGCTAGTATTGTCAAAGATGGAAACATATGCTCGCTTCAACCCCAGCAAAGGCCAAAGATGGAAACATATGCTCGCTTCAACCCCAGCAAAGGCCAAAATCCAGCCGCATCAGATTTCCCATATGGCACAACTATGCGTGGCTTTTACCGGTTTTGAAAGTAAGGGATGTGTCGCCGTACTTCTAATTTATGTCGTTGCCATACTACTTTGTACAATGTAAGAAGCCCTAATGAGTGTTCTCACTTCATTTGAAACTGCTGGAAATACTTGGCATACTTTTCCTCTTCTTGCTTTTTCAAGTTTGGATGTGATAAATGCCTTCTGCTTTGATATGTAAAATAGCAACGATCTAGCAAAATATGCGATGGAGCTTGGAATCAAGTTTTCGATTCCCAGAGTTCTTTTTCCATTACTTAAGCTATCGATTCAGGGTAAGGAAGTTTCTTGAGCTTTGGAATGGCCTCACAAAATTATCTAAGTTTCTAAAGTTCCCTTGTTTTAGTTTTGTATACTTCCTCTTTATCTTAGTAAAACCTTTCTACGCAGACAATAAATAAGAGTTCATTTGTGTGCCAAAGGCAAACAACTGCCTCAACTTTTTCAGCCAAACTTAGATAGATTCACTATGTGATTATAGCATCCAGTTCCTGAGACAATAACTAAACATGCAAAAATTTCAAATGATGAAACTAAACCTGCTTACAAAAGAACCTTACAAATTGTATCCCATTATTTTCAGCTTATCTAGGAGGACCACATAAAGGTCTCTAGTAATTTATCAACTCATTTAATGGTTCGCCCCGATTTGCTTATTCAGACTTCTGGCTAACTGCAACGTCTTGGAGCTTTTCTTTCAGTTCGCCATTCTGCGAAGGAAAAATATGAAATAAAATTAGCCGCACAATGCAGAACAGTATTTAGAAAAGTGATTCTATAGTTTTCAGCTTTCCCAAATTAAACAAAGTCTACTTCAGATAGAAGGGGTATGAGGAGTACCTGGTGCATACTCATAATAATATCAGAACCACCAATGAAGTCCCCCTTGATGAAAATTTGTGGAAATGTGGGCCAGGTGCTGTATAGAAATGAAGGGTTTCAAAGATCAGATGGCATGTCCTCAATCAATAAATAGGTTCTTACAAGCGTGGATCCCTAATAAACAACAAAAGGATCCTTGCAGGGTAAGTTTATAGCAATTCAAAGGATATTGCAGAAACCAATAACATGTCACTACTATCCGCTAAGGTTTACTCTCAAAAAGTGAAGGTCAATTCTTGATGAAGTCCAACAACAATCAAAAGAACAAATCATGACATGGGACTCCGGCAAAATCAAAACCAAATTAACAAACATGGGCAGATGATCTTATGCATTAAAGAGTACAAATCTCGGAAACAAACTCATCTCAATATTAACCTCACTTAAAATCTATATATGTATTAAATCAGAAGCAGGCTTCTGCCACATAGGACTCATTTTCCTCTACTTTTTGTCTCTTAAATATAGAGTGTTCTAACTCCTTTTCTCTATTGTTTAATCCTAAAATATATCTATTAAAGTAGAAGCAGCGAAAAGGTGCTCAATAGCTTCTGCCATGTAAGACTCATTTTCTCCATTCTTTAAGTCTCTTAAAATATCGATTATTGTAACTCCTTTTTCTATATTCATTATGTATCTTAAATATAGAGTATTGTAATATTTGATTTAATTCTTTTTAAGGACAAATGATATAATATAACTAATACTGATGCCAATTAATATGAAAACTTATTAGGGGAATAAATATATATATATAGCTGCCAAGTTCGAGTTTTTTATTCTGTCAAAATTTTCAAAATCAAGTGATACTTATTTTAAATATTCGTCACAAAGATTAATTAATAATATGGTATGTTAAAATAAATGCATAAATTGAAGCTCTAGGATATTAGTGATGGTAACTGTTAGAGACCACTTTCTCTAACAGTGATTCAGCTCAAACACAGATCCTACACAATCAACAATCGCACACACAACAGCTACAGAACATACACACAGCAGCAATAGAACAGAAACAAGAAGAAGAAATGGAGATGAAAGGAATATCGGTCACTATTATTTCCTAGCTAGACTTCGAGGGCTAGCAACCTCCACAATAGCTAAGCTTCGAGGGCTAGCTAACCTCCCCAATACAATCACCAAATCATAACCGAATCCCCATCCTCCTCCCCCTAACACCCTTTTATTCTCTTCTTGTAACTAATTCTCACATGACTCACCTAATTTCCCACTTTACCCTCATCTATAGCCTGTATTGCCTTATTTCGTATTCCCCCTCTATTGCTATATTTCTGCTAGTCTCAACAGTAACTTTTAAAAATATTCATCTACTTTCCTTCCCTATACACAAAGAATTGAGAATGCATACGGCCTCTAATGAGTTTTAATCATTTGCAGTTTGAGAAGTTTCGGGCACACTTAATTGTCATTGCACCGACATCCTAAGCAAAAGTAAGAACGCTCTATGGTTAATTTAATCACATCCTAAATATCACAGTACTAGGAGAAAAAAACATATTACTATATTGTCTCTATTTGTATAATATACACTTTTATATTAATTTTATATTTTCATAATATATTATTGCTTTTATTTGTTGATTTTGTTTATAAAACATATCCGCACAAAGTGCTAGCTAGTAATACATAATGCTGCTTACCACTGCAGATTGCCAAAAGAGTTTGAAGAGGTACCAAAGGCAATTACATAAAATATGTTGACAGCCATGTACACTGAGATAAAGAGTTAAACCAATCACAAAATGAAAACATCAAAGAATTAGAGCATACCTGAAGGCTTTTACAGCGTTTTTCAACTCTGGATTCTCCAAAATGTTTCTAGCACTTAATGGAACATCTGGACAGGCGAAATGATGATAAGAGGACAAATAAAGTTAATGTACCCAACCAAGCTGAAAACCATTGTAAAAGGAGAATACTGGAGATAAACAAAAAAGTAAATGTCAAAATGTTCACAGCTTACTTCTAAGTCATCACTACCCTAGAGCAACTGAACTCTGACTAATCTAGTCTTATGACTATGTAAGAATCAATTAATCGAACATTTGGACACTTACTATATTGTTTCAGCACTCTTACTGCTAAAGCACTGAATCCACACTGAGGAAAATCAGGCACCCCTTTCATGTAAATCATCACCGGATTCTCCCTGACATCCTACACCAGAAGTTCATCATGATTATAGATCACAAGGAGATATAGGATCAGATTGGCAATAATTTCATAGATTCACTCTTTTTGAGTATACCTGTTCAACAATATCCTTCAAGGAAGTTCCACTCTCAACTTTATTATTAGGTTGGAAGTCTTCATGTGTATCAGGGTCGTTTGGAACAGTAGTTGAGAATTGGAAGCCATTGCGGCAAAAAGATCCAGATACCTACACAAAATCAAATGCAGCCATAGTTATTATGAAGTTGTGATCAACATAATGAGTCACACGATGGATTAGCAACCCGACACAATTCCTTCATGACTGCAAACCTCAGTTAGATTCATACATGAACATTTTCCTTCTAGTCCGTGATGTTGCTTGTTAGAATACAATACATCATAATCACTTGGTGAAGCTGTCAGTCAATATGAGCACCTCCTATATCAGACCACATGAACTCTGGTATTCGACTTCATGAAGTTCAATTCTTAATTTTTGTTCATTGGATATGTACTATGGAGTTATATGCTATAAATTAGCATGCAATCTCCCTCTAAAGTTTCACTACTTTCTGCCATTGACATGAAAAGGCCCTAAATTTTATCAAACCTCTTTACCTTCATCTCAGAAAAGAATTTCTACATTATCCAAACTATTAAGCATTACCCACTAGCAATTCTTTGAGACCCATAAACACAAAATTACTAATTAAGCTCCCACCACAACACCACATTAAGGAAACCCTTTTCACAATACCACCAAACTTATTTGCACAGCTTTTACAATCCGAATAAATCACGAAACTTGATTCTTACAATTGTACTGGATCGTGCTGCAGGAAGAAGTGAAATACTCTTGAAAAGCGTATTTGACAACAATCTCGCCATCACAAATCTGTGGCAAAAAGCGAAAACAATAATTACACACCCAAAAGTTATCAATCAAAATCAGAAATTTAACTCTAATAAGCTGGCGAGGAATATCACGAAGTAAATTAAGGATCAAGAAACAGAAAATTGAATCCAAAAATAAGAGAAAACCAACAAGTGAAATAAGCTCACCAAAGACAAAGCATAAAACGACGCAACTGCGGGGATTGAACGGTGAGAGCTACCGGCGACGGAGAGGAAGAGGGAGAGGACTCAACCGGGGGTATGGGTAAAAATGTCAAAATGACACGGGTGTAAATATATTAGTAGGATAGACATAAAACGACGCTGTTTTTATGCTGCTATAGACGTCGTCGCATTGTAACTGCCGCTTAAAACCCAAAACCCTAACCTTCCCCTTCCCGTCGTCAGAATTATCTCTCTAAAATCACAAGAACGCACAGAAAAGATTTGTGCTTTGCAATGGAAAAGCACAAACTCAACTCTCTAATCACTTCCTTCACTCCTGATGGAGAATTCCTCGCCATTCTGTCCCCTGATGGAGCCATTAAGGTACTATATTTCTCTCTCCTCCCTCTCGAATATTAATATACATGGTGTGTATGCGTATATGTCCATTTAATGATGAAACAATATTGTTCTTTTGCAGATTTGGAATACTAGCAATGGAAGTTTGATGCTAGAGTGGAGGCAATCAGATGTTAGTTGTTATTCATGTATAGCATGCAGCTTTGTTGGGAAAAAGGTTAGCAGTTTTTAGCGATGGGGTCCTTTGAATTTTCAAATTGTTCTGATTTAAACTTTACTGTTGGATGTTGGTTTATGCTGAGCTTGTAGCGCAAAAAAGGAAACAGTTGTTTGTTATTAGCTCTTGGCACAACTGAGGGTGATGTTTGTGTGGTTGATGCTTTCACTGGTGTCACTAAGTGGAAATCTAGCGCATGCCATCCAGGGTATGATTTTAACTTTGTTTATGGTTAGGAGATTTGTGATTTTGGTGGTGATTAGAATTAGTGATAAAAAAAATTCTCTCTGATTGTTGATGTTATTGTTGTATGTAGTGGCCTGGTTGGTCTTGCTTTTGCTAGAGAAGGACGCAGTTTGCGTACTGTTGGAAGTAATGGTATGGCATCTGAGAGGAATTCAGAGTCTGGAGAAGTGATTGGAGAATGGAGAGCATCAAAAAAGGCCATCTCTTCTTCAGCATTTTCCAGTGGTTAGCAACTTAATTTTTTTGCTTATATCGGATTAATGTTTGTCTTCAATATATGATCTTTCTGTCTCTTTTTTGTCCCAGATGAGACAATGTTAACTGTTGTGAGTAACAGAACACGCATTCTAAGCTTGGAAGATGGGACGGAGCTTCTGAAATTTTCGAATGATTTGGTAAATAAGAACCCTCTCTGTGTATTTCGTTAGTTTGTGTGTATAATTTAAGGGTTCAGATGTTTATTACTTGGTGTTACAGGGTCCTGTACAGCTTATATCCATGACTAATAATGCGAAGCTGGTGATTACATCTGGTTTCAGGGAGAAATATATTAAAGTATGGTGGTGCGAGTTGAGTTCCAAAATTGTGAGTGCTGGTCCTGTACTTTCAATACGACATCCTCCATTAGGACTTGAATGCAAGAATAAGGAAAGAGAAGAAGATCACGGCGTAGTTGTCTTAGCACTTTCTCAGACTGGTATGGTGCATGTTTGGGATTTCAAGAGCATGTCACAGGATGAGGTTAGGCCGACAAATATCGCTGTAAAGAGTCATAAATCTGAAATGGGTAAGCAGAAGGATGCTAGTGGCAAGAAGCATCACACTTCAATCTTTGCTGCCAAGTTGCAGGCTCTGAGCGGTGAAAGGAAGTTGAAAGCTCTTATAGCTTATGGTTTGCCTGATTCTCCACAGTTTAGTGTAGTTGATATTAGTTCCCCTGGTGAAAACATTATTGTGACTGCCAGGGACGAAGCTGCTATTGATCTAGAAAATGGTATTTTAGCGGCAGAAGGTATGAAACTTCCCTTCATGGTTTGTTTAGTTTCAGCAGACGACCTATCTTGCTAAAGCATTATGATCATTATTAGTTCAGCCTTTATTAATTTGTTTCTTTCCAATCAGAATCAACTGTCGCTTCAACCAATAGAAAATTGAAGAAGAAACGAGATGCATCAGAGTTTGATGTGGACATTGCGACAAAAGATGCAGATGATACTGGTAATCTAACTATATGAACAAAGAAAAGTTAATTTTTACTTGAGCAAAAGCCATGTTACTCATCAAGAGTGGCAACCATTAAATTCAAATAATCTCGCTTGCTTGTTCTGGTTCCCGTATGATTTAATTCATTCGAAGTTTCTATATTTGGTTCACTAAAACTACATTCTAACGATATAATCAGAAAATTCTTGGAGAATGAATTATTCTTTTCTTCCTTCCAGTTTTTGAATAAAAGCATCAATGAAACTTCACAGTATTTATACATGAAATGAGTTGAAGTCTATTGTTCATTTAACTCCTTGTATCTTATGTACATTTACTTGATCTTTGCTCTTGATGAAGATCATGGAGAAGCTATAGATGGAGTCCTTGTTCAAGATGATATGAATGAGCCAACGATTGGTGAAAAACTTGCAAGTCTAAATCAACTAAACATTGATAATGCTGATAGCCTTGAGAAACAGGAATCTCCTCATGCAAAGACTCCAAGTGCCGACTCGGTCAACATTCTTCTTAAGCAAGCACTGCATGCTGATGATCGTGCTCTTCTTTTGGACTGCTTATACACCCAAGATGAAAAGGTTAATCTAATTTCGTTATTTACCTGAACAGATTTTGTTACATGGGTAATGGAGGATCCTTAAAACATGGTTTTCTCCTAAAGAAAATAAATTGTTCCTTTTTACAGGTTATTGCAAATTCAGTCTCGCAGCTCAGAGCATCTGATGTTACCAAGCTTTTACATTCTCTAATATCCATAATCCAGTCGAGGTATAGAATCCGTGGCTATACAAGGTTATCTGGTAAAACTGTTTGCGTTTGCATAGACAGAGCGTTTATTGAAGAAATTAGGTTGATCAGCTTTTAAAATCAACTTTGCTCGTCTATGAAAAGAATTATTGGAATGAAGCAGGAAAGGCTGCATTTGTAGACTTTTTTTGAAGCCATTAACTTGATTGGTTTAACATTTAACTTTGCTCTTCAATGAAAAAAATTATTGGAACCAATGAAGCAGGAAAGTTCTGAGTTCTTCTTCCTTTGCCCGCAGGGGAGCAATTTTGGCATGTGCCCTACCATGGCTAAGAAATCTACTTCTTCATCACGCAAGTGGAATAATGTCCCAGCAGTCCTCTTTGCTTGCTTTGAACTCATTATATCAGGTGAGGGTAGAAACCTTCACGCCAGTAACTATGACCACTGTCGTCTCTGGAAATATTTAATTTTTAAGTACAGAACTGATGATGAATTTGGAGTTTAATGTGCCTGGATAGTACGGTACCTACTCTAGCAGTTCGTACTTGATAACTGACATTGCTATTGGTCATTATCATTTGTTCAAAATGTTACAGCTTATTGAGGCCAGAGTATCAACATTCCAACCAGCTCTTCAATTATCAATCTGCTTAGACTCCCTTTACGCTGGGGTATGTTCTTCACTGATAAGCGCTTCAATTAGGAATTGAGTAATTTGTGATAATATAAAGCTCCTTTTCTATAGGTGGTTGATGATACATCAGGAGACAATGAGAAGATAACCCCAGCAATATACGAGGACAAGGACGAAAGCGATGAAGCTGAATCAGACGATGCAATGGAAACCAATCAAGAAAGCAATGAAGGAGAAGCATTTGGTGAAGCTGATTACGTTAGTGATATTGGAGGAAGTGATGACATGAGCGAGTAGTTTATTTCTGAAACCGAATTCAACACATAATTAAAAAGCTGATGTTTGTTGAAGGGGACGCGAGCAAGCATATTTTCTGAGACAACAACGAAGACCAGCAAACAATAGGAATCAGAGGATTCTTGACACGGAATCAGCACGAGTTCCGAAGAACCTGGTTTTCCAGCTACTGATTCTCGATAAATTTGTAATTTTATTCTATGGATTAATTATTGACAAATAACTGTTGTTCTTATATGTCGTCACATCTTGAATAAAATTTTGTGAGGCCAAGGGTTCAAGATGAAGACCTTCATCGTCTTGCTTCTGCTTTATGTTCCATTTTCAAAGCCATCAAGATAGGAGGATTGATGACCTTGATGCGCAAGTATCATCTTAGTCTGACTGCTCCTTTTGTTCCTGCCAAACTGGGGTTTCAGACATTTATCCTTATGTTGGGGTAGGCATTCGTTGCCTCTTCCTTTATCATAGAAAGAAGAAGGTCCAATTACTCAGGTTGATAATGAAGTTAAGTAGGAGGGAAACATATAATGTGATTCAAACAGAAGTCGAAATTACAACTGTAATCCCTCTAACGACACTATAGCACTTCTTAGTTTCGAAGTTCCGAAGATACTCTTATGACTGTAGCGGCTGACTTGAGGTAGACCAAGACTCGAAAACGATAGAAGTTCACTGAACAAACATGGATATAACTGAAAAACGAAGACAACAACACAACGAAACTCATAATTTAACCACCCCCGTAAGACTCTTACTTTTATGACCAGTGGTGTGCTTAAGAGCAGGATCGTCGTAACTACGAGTCACGTTCTTCTTATTAGCAGGATCATCATTACGAGAGGCAGCAACGTCAGGATCAAGAACGTCCTCGTCACGAGGTCCCATCCCAAAAGTGTGCTTCACAGCGTCTCTAGCACCTTCTGCCATGTGCTTCACTTTCTCACCAGTTTGCTGGAAAACATCATGGGCCTTCTGCTTCGCTGCCTCTGCGTCCTCTTCCGCTGTCTGCTTAGCTTCATGTGCCTTCTGCGAAGTCTTGTCTTCGGGTTCTTGGGTTTTCTCATATGTCTTTTACTGATTATTAGGAAATTAAACTATTTTCACACACTTAGAATGTCACCAGAACAGCGTAAAATTTAATAACAGGGTTTGGTTAAATTGTGTTTACGTCTCCGAGACTGCTATATGCTTTTTTATTTGGGAGAAAAATAACACTTCCAGGTATTT
>JAOTAZ010000005.1:5314643-5326311 GCA_025629785.1 Erythroxylum oxycarpum
AACCACAGTCTTACAATAATAAAATTAAACTTTCAGACAATAATTGAAAAACTCCCCTTTGAAGCCCACGGTGAACTCAAGCCACTGCTACATCTCCAAGAGGTCGGGAAAACCTAGCCACGCATGACTCTGGCGATATCCATCACTGTTGGTGTAACTTCGGCGTCAGACATAGCTCCAATGACGGTGGTAAAGGATGGTGCGATGTTGATGACGATCGGTGAAGAATATGAATATTGAATCGTCACTGCGGTACCCGAATGATGTCTGTGCGAAGGTGTTTGTATGTTGGTGATTGTGGTAGGAAGAGGATGAAGAAGACGATGGCTTGCGGTGTAGGGTTTAGTGGACGATGGTGCGGCTTTGTGGATGGTGGAAGGCTGTTTTTCGTGGAATCCCCCAAATGACCTAATTTAGTAAGTATTTAAGGAGAATGAAGTGGGCCGGGTTGAAATAGTAGAGAATTTTCCATTTTTGGTCCGGATATCTAACATATGTCGCGACGTCTAAATTAATTCTTCGTCGCGACGTTTGGGTTGGCTTGCTCGTTGAGACGTCTGAATGATGTACGTCGCGACGTCTAAATTAATTATTCGTCGCGACATGTAACTCTGCTCTGCTGGACTCGTCGCGACGTATGGGAAAACTCACGAGTTGTTGATTTCTTGGTTGACTCCTTTTTGTTCCTACAATTAAATCAAAATTTGCAGCATCAATTGTCCTTGGGAAAATTATAATGCAATTTAGATCAATTCATAACAATTTTACTAACAAATTGTAAATAATGTGAACTCAATGTGAGGAACTCATTTAAGCACAAAACTCGCAATTAGGAGTCAAAAGGTTCATCAAAAGTTATGAAAATGCAGCCAATTAATAATGAAAACTTGGGCTCAATTACAGTCACATTTATTACTAATTATACCGGGAATGTCAATGAATGCATGTACAATTATTGTTATGTGCAAGGATTCACTATGTATGTGCATGTGCACCTTATGTAATGCATGAGCATGAGATGTGTTATCCCATTTTCTCCTATTGATCTCACATGTATCAAATCGTTAGGGTTCTAACCCTTTGGATGGAAACGGGATGTTACATAAACAATTTAGGAGTTAGTATTTCCATTGACAACTGTCGTAGTTGGCTTCATGCCAAAAAGTTCTGTGTGTGTACAAGATGATTATGATAATAATGTAAGTACGAAGCACCATATACCAGTCAGCCGTAATTTGTCATAAAATTGAACTATGTTTAATTTGTGTGGACAGTAGCTGATTTTATATAAAATTTTTAGACACATATTAAACATGTAATTCATGAGAAAATAAAAATAGATTAGACAAAGTATGTCTATGGATAATTAAAAAATGAGGCCTTACACGCACATATGATGCATAATGACAGTTATCGATTAATTTCTTTGAGATCATAATTATGTGATTTGTCAAATATTTGAATGGGATAGTATGTTTGATATTATGAACATATTTATTTTATTGGATGTTGACAAGTAATACTTACATAGGTCAGATAATTATGTTAATGGAGAGAAACAATTCATTTGGAATATCATCTTCTTCTCTTTATCAGATTTTACAATTTTTCCTTGCTTTTACTGTTGATTTAGTATTGTTATGAATGTGTGTATGTTGAGTGGCATGAAGAAAAACTTATAAGAGTGGAAATGAAGCAGATTTGAAAGTGGAAAATTTTCCAGTAGAGATTCTGTCTTTGAGATTAAAGGTGACCTCAAGTTCAGGACGTATTGAAGATTTTTTTTTCTCCAATTCTACCATCCACAAGAGTCACAACAAAGAAGAAGATGAAGAGAAGAGAGAAGCAGCTAAGTTGAAATCAAATTGTGTAGAATTAAGATGGCTACAGAAATTGCAGAAGGAAAAAGAACAAAGAAGAAGAAGAAATGCAGAGCAGGAAGAATAGCAAAATTCCGAAACAAGTTTCAAGCAAGATTAATCGGCATAATCAAGAGTGATTAGTGTTACACAAGGCATGCATAAGTGGCACATCATACAACTCATTTCCATCACTGACAATCGGATTTTAATGTCAGTTTTTTTGTCTCCTAAAAAATCAATTGGTTGTTGAAGAGATCAGTTTCTGTTTTTGCTAACAGACAACGCGGTGACTTTTGTATCTTGCCAAATGAAGAAATATGTACTAGACTAGCTTTTATCTTTGAGGTCATGTTATTACGTTACAGATTTGGGTGTGCTTGTTTACTGGGTTTGAAAAAATGGGTATGGGTATGGAATGAAAAGTATTGTTTGTTAAGATGTTATTATTTAATAGGTAATGTTTTCATTCCCTGGTTTAAGGTAATGCTCCATTCTTCTAGTAATCGAGAGGAATGAGAGTCATTACTCTGTTAAGTTGGCGCGCGTTCTGGCGTCGTAATGTTTACTCCTCCGAACTCACTCTCTCTGGAATAGATATTGTCTTCCTCTTAACCCAGAATCGTCTACCTTGGCAAATTTCTCCACAAACTATCCCTATAGCCCACCATGGACACACGCAAAACCAAGAATAGCACTGGTAATCTTCCTTTATTTTTTCTTCAAGTTTTTTTTTGTCGATATAATTGCATATTTCTCTGTTCTTTTCTACTGTGTTAAGGTTTTCGATTCTAAATCCATTTTCTTTTGTACTTTCTTTCCTCAATCTCTACTAATGTCGTTCCTCCTCCATTTCATTTCTTGTTCTGGGTATTGTTTGATTCTGTTGTGTATTGTTTGATTTTGCTGGCAAAGAAAGGTTCACTTGCTGGTGTTGTTGTTCTCACGTCTCTTTGTAACATGTGGACTCAATAATTATATTTTGGAGAAAGGAATATTTTTCGTGATTCTGTAGAATTTCTTATCTGGTATATCGATTTCTGTTTACTGGTTGGACCATTTTTTCTACTTGTAAGCAATGTGAATGTGGTCTCTGGTCTCTACTGGTTTTCGGTCTCTTTGGAATACAAAGGTTACTATTGAATTCTACTATATATTCCTAGGTTGATGTTGAGTTTACCATCTTGTTAAGCTTGTTTCTCTGCTTTATATTGAAGAAATGTATAGCCTTTTTTGCTAAATAGATTCTGCTACCTTATATTATGTGTGATGATATCCTCCTATGTGCTACCGTATTAGAGAGTTGAATCTGATTATTAGAAACTACCTTTGTAAATTTACTGTAGTTTGTGTAGATGTTGGTTCAGGGAATGTTTGTGAATTACCCTTTGCAACCAGATTATTTGCTTTGTAGCAATTTGAAGGAATCCAAGCCTGCTTGATTCATTTTGTTTTCTTGGATGTGCTAATATATGTTGCTCTATTTGAGGGTCTTGAATGTTTTCTACCTTTGACTTTTAAATGCAAACAGTAATCGATGCAGGCGAATGAAATGAGGTTGTGATACTTTTCAAGTTGATAGCATTCTCCTTTCTTGAGATATGTAATTTGCTTGTTGCCAACTTTTATGTGGCTATACATGTGACATGATATTGGTGTTAGTGGTGATAGTCTTTGCTTATGATATTTGCAAATGTTTGATGCTTCCTGTTTCCTTGTAGTGATCAAACATATTAACTTTTAGAAACCAGGAGGTTGGATTAAATCCATCTTTCAGATTTTTTTTTAAATTTTTGGTCCAATATTGAGAAATTTCTAATACAAGCTTCCTTGCTTCCTTTATTGCACGTTTATTTCTGCCTTCACCGGATAGGTCTTACACAGTTGATTAGATTCCATGCTTGTTTAAGTAAAATGGCATATTTGTCTTGCAGACCGGCTAAAACATAGACTGAGAAGCTGTCGATACCAACTTTTAGTGTTATCTTGCGGACATGGCTCAAGGTACACCGCACCTTCTACTCCTTGTAGCAATATACATATTTGGTAACATGACTCTAAATTTTTATAACTTGAAATTGGTTAAGATATCAAGTCAAAAGAAGTTGCTTTTGTAGAGTGTTATTTATATTAATCGGTCTTGTTCAGAGGACCTTCAAACTACATTGTCCTTTAAGCAAGCTTATTCTGGATAAGTTGCCTGAGGTAGGTTGTTGAATGCAGGGCACTCGGCTGATGCTGCTGATGGCATTAAAGTAGAATATATTCCCATTAGAGATGCTGAAGATCCTCAGCGTGGATTTTTTGATAAACCGCTTCCTTGCTGCGGCTGTGGAATAGGATGGTTTTCGTGAGTCTTCCTGCCTCTCTCTTCTGCTCTCTTTATCTCTATCTCTCTCATCCTCGAGTTTACCAATTTTTCTGCAGTTTCCTGCTAGGATTTGTGTTCCCATTTATGTGGTACTTTGCTACAGTTCTCTACTTTGGTGGTTACTACCATAAAGATCCAAGAGAAAGATCAGGTCTTGGTGCATGTGCCGTAGCAATAAGTGCTCTTTGCTCATTTGCTTTGGTATTTTTTTATGTTTAATCATTCACTCTAAAATCAGAACTTGTGATAGGGTTTGGTGCATGTGCAATAGCAATTAGTGCTCTTAGCTTTGGTATTTTTTTTATTTAATCATTCACTCTAAAATCAGAACTTGCTATCTATGTTCTATGTAAGGGTTATCATGTGTCTGTCTTTAGGAGCTCCTTTTAGAAGACATGTAAAACCAAGTGCTGGTGTTTGGCCTTTCACAATCAAGTCAGTAAAAGCTAGAGAAATGTAGTATTTTAGTGAGATAAAGTGGTTAGGTAAGAAGCAACTTCATTATTGGGAATATTGATTACTTTTATAGTGAATTTGCTTCTTGGACATGAATTTCTGATTAGGACCATACACACTACAATGCACCTTTCATTTCTCAAATTGCAATTTTTGATGAATCCAGATTCACTCATGGTTGCACCTCCAGACACCAATGTGTATGTATTATTTGTAATTTGTCATTCTACTGTTAGTTTACTCCTGGAAACTTTTACGTCTTGAAACTGCTCGTAACAATGATTTATTTGAAGTTTGTAAATAAGTTTAGTTACCAGACTTTTCTTGATCAAGGTCAGCAAATTTTGGGACGAACTCAGACATCATATCTGAGAGTACAGTTCATAATCTATTACAGGCTTTTCCACTACAATCTAATATCTATTGGTGTCAGTTAAATAAGGCAATAGTTTGATCTCTAATACTAATTCAAAAGGTTCAAATGGAGTTTTTATTGGTTGGCATGTTGTGTTTCTTATACTGTATTGCTGTTGTTCCATGTGCTTTAATTTGCAGCCTCGAACAGAGTGGAACGCTCCGAAGATTCCAAATCATCTGGTTTGGTTAGCCAACTTATTCCAAATTAATCCGAGGTATCTCTCCATTATAATTTTTAATGTGGCTTTGATGCATTTTTTTTTTCTTGTCTTACATCTAGATGTTTTTTATTGGACCCATAACTTCAAAATTAAGCTGCTACTGATCTGCCTATAAATGCTCATACATTTCAGTAACATGTTTTGTGCCTGTTCTTTCTTGAGATGTATGTCTCATACTATATTAGGTTTGCATATCCTGTTCTATGCTGTTGTTTGGCATTGGGTTTTGAATGCTTACCCGTATATGTTGACTATTGTCATGACCAAAGTTCCTTCTTCAAGGAGCCAAAGGTTGGCTCTTTTGGTGATAGTCCCTTGAATGATCTATGCTGCTTTATGTTGTATTTTAGATGAAGTCTTCAACAATGTTAATCTCTTCAGTTGTGACGAAGGCATGGATGGTTCCCCTGTATGTCTGTGCATGTCTAAAATGTTGATTATCAAGGTTGTCTCTAAGTAATTATATGGATTCAGTTGTTGCTTTATTCTTTCTTTGCTTCAACTGTTCCAGGACTTTTTCCCCATCTCCATTAACATTATCTTGAAAGTGCTTGATCAATTGTCTTTTCATATGGGGGTTCCTGAATCCCCTACAGATCATTCTTCTTTTTTATGCCCTTAGGAGAATGCATTTGACTGCAGTAATCTGTCTTTGCTCATGGATTGAAATATTAAAGATTATGGTTCAAATTGGCTTGGAATGAGTATGCTAGTTACATCTTATATCTGCAGGTTGAATCTCTAGTGACACAAGTTTGTGATGCTACTTCAATTGCAGAATTTGAACTGAAAGTAAGCAATCTTAAGTAGTTGCATCCGTCTTTGTCTATTGATTAGAATCTGGATTCAGATTATTGGACTATTTACTTTATCATCCTTTAAATTGGAAACTTTCTCTTTTCTGCATCTATATTTCTTTTTATTTACAATTCTGTCTTCATCTTGATCCATGTTGATTAGCTTGGTGGTTTTCGGCTCTATGTTATGCGGGAATTGAAGGAAAAGGGTACACCTTTACCACCTCCACCTCCATCGCTAGCTCCTGCTTTTGTTTCTACTACTTCTTCTGATGCTGCCAGTATAAGTGTTAAAAAAGCATCTGATTCAAACGGGTCAGCTTCAACATCTCTGGCTATCACCAAACGAGAACCTTCTGCAGTAGGAATCCAGTCACTTCTGGATAGAGCTGCAGATGAAGGCTTAATGATACTGCAGTCTCCTAGGGTAAGTAACCTAGTTAAACATCTTCTATGCATTGTGTATCACTCTAAAAACATCAATACTGCAGGTGGGGTTTTTCAGGAGATCTCGTACTATAAAAGGAAAGCGGGCTCCACCTGCATGCAAAGAGGTAACATTGGCTAAGAATTCTGTTTTACAGACCTCAGGGAATTAGAGATGCTTTCTACGTGACATTACACCGGGAAAGCAATTCTATAGGGATGACAAGCATGACTAAAAGTTTTATTTCGTTCCTTTCAACTATAGCATTTTGAATGAGCAAATTCTCTATTCAAAGCAGGCCTTCATTTGTTGAAAAGAAAGAAAGGGGCATATGAATATTTTTGTGTTGTGATTATACTCAAATTGCTTATTTTTTGCTTCCTAATTACACTAATTAGTGTTTTTGCTGCTTTGTAATTACTTTTCCAAGAACAGAAAACACTCTCTTTGTTTCTTTGTACATTGAAAGCACATCAGACCGGGGGTCAGATCTAAGCTAAGCATTTATTGAAGTTGTGGATTTTCCTAAATCTCATGTATTTGTTGATATTTATGAACAATATCTGGTTTAATCTTGGCTTCATTGCCGTTTAAGAGGAAATCAGTTCAAGTAAAATGTGTTCTTTTGCTGTGATGCAGATTTTTTCTTTAATCCAAACTTACAGGACTTCTTTCTTATATTGATTTTTTCTTCTAAAGTTTACCTCTTAGTTTTTTCCTTGTTGCTAATTTCTGTGTAAGAGAGATTAGAAAGATTGCATTATTATCGCAAATTACGTCACAAAGAATTATTGGATGACATGGTTTTCAGCTCATCTGTTCTGCTTTATCTGTTGTGTTTAGATCACACCCTTTTCCATAATACTTCCATCATGATAATTCTGTCAAATTATGATGATAACTTTCTTCTGCTTAACAGAAGCAAGTAGTAAAGGAGGGTCAAGTTGTTTGCTACATTGAACAGTTGGGAGGTGAACTACCAATTGAGGTTTGTTTCATCTATATTTGTTTGCTAAAGTTGACTATGTGATGTTTGAGATTCTCTTCGAAGTAGTACTCCTCTTCCTCACTGTATTTGATATATCCTATAAAACTTTTGTGATGTGGGATTTGAGCTGCATGACATGGCACGGGCTTATTATCCATCCTGATGTGCACATTGAACTATTTGCTTACCTTGCAAGTCCTTATTCTCCCGTCTTTTTGATTCAGTCCGACGTAGGTGGAGAAGTCATCAAAATATTGCGGGAGGATGGAGGTAAATTCACTTTCCCTTCTTCTGTTGTTTTTAACTCTTTACTCATATAGTGCTTTTAACTCCACAGAACCAGTCGGTTACGGAGATGCTCTTATTGCGGTCCTCCCATCGTTCCCTGGGATAAAGAAGCTTCAGTAGATGGTTCGGATTGGTAACACTGAATACGGTAACTACGTATCTCAGGTTCAAAAGCCAACCCTTCTACAAAGATCATCAGAAGTTAGCATATTGTTTGATTGAGATCTGTATGCAGAGAACAGAAATTTTTGCAAGTTTGGTTAATAGTAATTTTGAGCTGACGCTTGATTCCAAACTCGATCATAACCATTTTAGGTATTTTGGTGCATAGGAGCACAAGAAGTCATCAGACGATATGTATATGCCAGAAAATTTGTTTTCCCCTTAAATTCCTGAGCAGGCCACAGAAACATTATTGCATTCAAACATATTTAGAGCATTTAGAAGAGCTAAAGATAGCCCTTTATTTACTTTTTGCTACTCCATGAGCGCTTTCGTGCAATTTGATCTGACATTGTTCTAATAAATATATCTGCCAATGCATGATGAGACAATATTGAGCATACATGTAGGGATCACAGAAATACTTGAGTTTGAGTCAGGTCTGGTTCGAAGTTAATGGATCAAGCTCGGGTTCGTTCAAAGGGCTATCTTTAGCTCGTCCAAAAAGAATGCTCAACTCACAACATTAGCGTATATGTGGTCACGCTTAATCATCTTGTCTCTTTCTTCTTATTTTCATGTGATTTTTAAAAAAATGAGAAATTTGCAATTTTAATGGGTTGATTCGGGCATGTTCAAGATAGGTTCGTGTGGACTCGGGTTAAAAAATATCAAGCTTGGTTGAACAAACGAGTTTTACCTTTTAAGATATGCTTAAGACTTGAATAAATTCAGGTTTAGGCCGGCTTGCTTAAGTTTGATTAGCCTTCCTTATCGAAGTTTGATTAGGCTTAAGTTCAGATTTAGACTTATAAAAAATTTTCGGCTCGGTTCCTACATAGAGGGTAGAAATAAAGAAAGAACTAATGTTTTCAGTTTGTAACAAGCCAATGGCTAGCAAAGATAGTAGCAACAACATTCTGAAAATTAATCAAGTAGCTTGTTCAACAGTTTCCGCCCATCTGATGGTTGAACGCACCAATGAATCCATTGGATCAATGCATTTTTTGAGAAGAGGATCGTCCCGAGGCAGCAGATTCCTCAGTTCATCAGAAGCAAGTATGACAGTACTTACTGCTCTAACAAGAAGAACCTGGAGTGCTATCCTCAGCAGATTTCTTGCACCTTCCATGTCCTTTCTGTTTAATGCTCCAATTGCTGGAAGTACAGTGTGTTCCATGGTTGCTTTATCTGGCAACACAACTGCCAGTCCCTGCTTACACCAAAATAATAGAGCATGGCAATTACTGGCTAGCTTCTAAAGTAGCAAGAATGCAATGAAAATCTGAACAGACTTGCAGATAAGAAACTAACCTCGTTCTGCAACTTTTCCTGATAGAAACCTGCAGCCAATGTTGCATCAGTTCCAAGCACACCAATTCGCGGAGGACTCCCAGCCTCTAGAGGCTTAAGCTTAGCTTCTTTTAGCTCTCTTGCAACACACTCACTCATGTCAAGGAAAGTAACGGAGCAACCTGTAGAAATCTCATCATACCAGGAATGTGAAATGTCACAAGGAATGACTATGCAGCGAGCTCCTGATTTCTCAAGATAACATCTTTTACTCCGTAGATTCTCCACTATCCGAGTATGATCCAACCTGGATCGTTCAATTTGCCTGCTGGAATATGGAAACTGAGTTCTCTCATGCTCTGAAAGTTCCTTACTCAAGACTGGATCAGAGCATATAATAAAAGGAAGGCAATCTTGCCCATCTTTAGAACTCCACTGAAGTAGTTTTTCCATGAAACTGAGAGTTGATTTAGCAGATACTCCTCCTATGATTCCAACTGTATTTGCTTGACTGAGTAATGGACCAGAAACCTCCTCGGATTCTGAATATCTTCCATCCTTATCAGTGTGAAAGAGGGTTGATGATGGTGGAATGGCAAGAATTGGATTCCATCTTACTTTATATGCTATTTTCTGTGTGTTTGCCTGATTGCATGTATAAGATGGATAATTCAATGAGTGAAAATACATAGCCAAGCTCCCATCAAACATCTTCTACCCCAAAACCGATCTATCATATGCCACCAAGTAAAATATATATATATATATATATATATATCTCAATTTCAATCACAAACTACCTCCAGAGTTTTAAACAAAATCCAACTATGAAAACCCAGAAACTCTAATCTTCCTGGTACTCAAGAAATAAACAAAAAGAATCCAACTTGAAGATCAATAGGCCTTCAAGTTCAAACAAAAAGCTAAGTGATGGTGATAGGAGCATTAAGTAGAAACATAAAAACGTCTAAGCTTTCAGGATATATTTTCTTTTTGTTTCAAGACAATCAATCACGCAGTGATGACACATCAACCTGACAAGTGAAAAGGAATCTTACAACCTTTACCCTGGCAATTTACCTCACAGTTCACGCTGCATCATCTTTCATGTTCATAGTTTATAACTATAACTATTCAGAAAAAGAAAATTACTGAAAGCAGATACCAAAAACAATGAAAATGGAACACGTTTGTGTCTGTTAGGTTCCTTGTCTGAATTGCAACTTTGACACTTGGACACTGATTGGTTATCTGTCAATTAGGTGTTTGATGCCTATCTTATCTGGAGGTGTAGCTGCAAGAAATCAATGAATTTAATATGACTATTCTATTCTTACAATACATCCAAAGACTTCAGTGTGTAATCGCCTTTTATAAGAGAAAATACTGACCCGGTTATCTTGTTCTAGCACTCTGAAAAATTATTGGTGCATCATTTCTTCTCAAACTGTAGATCTGATAAGACACTTATCAGTATAATGGAATGTACTGTTGTGGATATATACTTTACTCCAAGACTTCACTTCCTAGAGTTCATGGCTATCCATATCTATTATTACCTCGTCACTAAAGAAGGGCGACCCAATGCTTTATTTTTAGCTTAGTTGATTTTTTGATCATTTACATATGAAATTTTCCTCAAGTCAGATGAGGGGAATAACAGCTATCATTTCTTGGAAGAATTGTAATGTCACCCAACTTTACAATGATCCAACAGTGCTGTCCCTCGATTATTGGTTGATCAAGAATTTGGCACGACAAGAACTATCTTAAGTTCACTGAAATAAGCAAAAGTTTTAGTTTCATTGATACTAACAAGACAGCTGAGCTGATCGGACAATTGTGTGCCTGCAGCCTGTGAATGGTCCAGTGCAATTACAGCATGAAATTAATGAACCTGTTTTGCCAACTTCAATTGATGCAAAATCTTAAATGCCTTGCACATTCACTGCTAAGAACCAACTTCAACAATGAAACTTTTAGAAATGTTTGTAGGAAAGACAAATGTAATCCATGTTTAAAGGTTATATAAAGTCGACAGTTTGTGAAATGTGAGCCATTATCGATAAGTAAGGATTTCCTGTTCCCAGAACTTTCTGTGCTCCTGCAAATATAAACGTATGATGACACAAATGTTAGAAAACCAAATGTGGTTGAATCCTGGCGTAGCAAAAAAATAATTTTTTTTAGTTTTGATTGGATCACAATAATTAAATAATTTGAAAAATACAAATTATAAAATAAAAAATTATAGATGATTCGGAATTCTTACTAAAATCTTTTTAAAACTCTTTAGATGTGTCAACCACGAAATGTTCACGTATCCAGCTTCTAAAAGTATCTACATAGCAATAAAAAAACACTCAACTAAGTACTAGTTTTTCAATTT
>JAOTAZ010000005.1:5337660-5351277 GCA_025629785.1 Erythroxylum oxycarpum
CCGGAAAATATCATGACTGCATGCCAATTTCGTAATTTGTACTCATGTCTTCTAACCCCTAATTTGGGGCGTTACACCACCTCTCTTTCGGATACTCAAGAAACGCTACAGCACATCCAGGGTTTATTCTGTCAAGCCTCTTTAGTTGTCCATCGAAATCTTAAACATACGTTGACCAAGCACAATTCCAAAATTGTTTTCTTAAGTCCTTTCCCTTCCAATTCGTAGACCTATTGTGATATATATGTCTTACATATATACAGTGATCTGCATTGGGCAAAGTATCCTCAACCGCCCTAACTAATCCCTACAACAAATACAAAAGATATCAGATCAAATTTCCTATAACTACCTTCAATCCCAAATTTGTTTACATACCTTTGACATATTAGATATAACTGTAATTCCTTTACCATCTTCTAATTCCAAATAAGATAATAACAAATTCATAAACCAAGTCCATGAATTTGTGTTTTCCACTTCAACAATTGCCTAAGTTAATGGAAACATTCCTCAATCACCATCTCTACCAACTACATTTAACAATTGCCCTTGAAATTCTGTCTTTAGGAAGCATCTATCAATCCCAAAAATTGATCTCAAATGCTTCCATCCTCATTTCATTAACGAATATACAATCGTTTGAACTGCAACAAAATGCAAGAAAACATAAAGAACTATTAATATACTACATAACACAACATAGTGAAGTACAATATAAACTTTATAACATAACTTACTTGTAGCAATGAGCTCTCTCCATTTTTTAATAATTGTAACTCAATTGTTGACCAAGGATTGCTTACCTTCAACTCGTGTATATATCCTTATAACTTTGCAAATTCAACAATAGAATTTGTTGTTCTCTCTTTCCTTAATCTCTTCTTAGCTCTTCTACACATGCTTAAATTTACAAAAAAATTTAGCTTCTCTTTACATTCTTCCACCATTTTCTTCATTGTTATACTTGGATTCTCTAATATTCTATTCTTGAAGTGTCTTATCAAGAATTTTGTAGAAACCAATTTAGGTTTGTTTGTAGTGAAGCAACTATGATTAGGATTATATGTTTTCATCCTCTAACATCGTTCATTCTTAATATATGCAGCATACCAAACCCATTGGCATCCACCCATACAAACTTACCTAATCCGAGTACTCTCACACTTTTTGAAACTAGCATTGTATCCTGTACGTACTGCATAATTGACAGCAGAATCTTTAAATTCTTTTGCAGTCCCGTAATCCATTGCCAACTTCCACTCATATCCAACCTCTACAAGATTATCGATAAAAGATGAGTTGGGTCTATGTAAAGGTTCACCTACCTCCTCTCTACTAGAATATTCATCGTTGTTAATAGGACTTCCACAATCCCCTAAATCAATTTCAATTGGATGATGGTCATGTGGAATGTCAAAATAAAAGTTTGATCCAAAATGTCCACTATGTTCCATTACGTTCACATTTGTTTGTGCACTTTCTCCCTCTGAATTCTCATTCATTTTTGCACCTTCTCCATCTAAATTCTCTTCCATTTGTGCACCTTCTTCATCCAAATTCTCTTCCATTTCTGCAACCTCTCGCTCCACATTCTCATCCCCTTCTGCACCCTGCCCCTCTATGTTCTCATCATCATCATCATCAATAGCATAGACAGGTGTGTCTATATGATGAGTTACATTTACATCTACAATCCCATGTTTTTTCCTTAGGTTTGTCAAGCTAATACAACTTTCATTTGAGTCGATAACTTTCAATGAGTCCTTAAAGTTAACACCAGGTTCTTTATAATATGCCTTATCAATTTTATCATAACCTAACTCCATTCTCATCTTATTTATTTGTCTGTTACTAACAAAGTCAACATCAACTTTATCAAATGTAGCAACATCCCCACCAACATATGTCAATTCAGGCTCTACCATAAAACTTCCTCCATGAAAAAGCCTTATACTTCCATATTGTGCCATTAAAACCTATAAAATACATGCAAGTTTAAATGAAAAAAGCAATGCAATGATTAAAAAAACATCAAGTTGATTATCATAAAATGTAAAACTAATGCAATCAAAACTATAACAACACATAGTGATCTCAATTTCCACCAGAAAATTTTTTCCCTAAAAACCTATATGAGCTACTATTTCAATAATTGTAAGAGGATGATGACACGTGTTTGCATGTCCTCATTTTTAATAACTACCTATTGCCATGTTTATGAAATGAGAAAATATAATGGAATAGCTATATAAGTTTCTTCCTTCTTAAAGAGTCTACTGTTGAATAGTAAAAGCTTTCTCCCTGGCAATTAGTAGTTCAATAATGATTAGCAATCCATTTCTAGCAAATAACATGGTTGTAGTATAGAAAAACAAAAACTTAGCATTTTTTTCATGCAATTTCAAATTATAAATTTTGAACAAGTTCATTTATTATTTACCTAAAAGAATTATTAGCTATAGATTTTTGTTTCAACGTCAAATCTCCTACCCTTTCAATGTGATTGTATAAAGTATGGTGGAAAACTAATGGGATCCACCAATGAAGTCATGTCTCTCCATTTAAGTAGCACTCTCAATCAATTGCTTAAGCCCTACCAAACTTTATCTTAAACATTTCTTACAATCCCAATTCAAGTTTGGAAGACTAAAATTGGCTTGATTAGTCTAACATGGTATGTATTAAGTAGCCTAAACTATTTGAGTTTTAGTGCTTATATAGCCTAAACTATTTCAGTAAATTCAGATTTATGACATTTTACCATCTGTAAAGTTGCAAATTAAGCAAAAAAACATATACATCTACTGTACTTCAATGGAGTATACTACATATCCATCAAAATTCTACTAAAATATTCATCAAATTTCTACTAACATATTTAATTACATGCAAATGATTACTTAGACTTATCAATATATGATTCCCTAAGTATTCTTTGATACAAATACAAATTGCAAAGGTTGGATTTTCTAAGAAAAAGAAGAATCAAGATGCCTTACATAATTGTCAATGTTAAAGAAAATTCTCAATGGAAAAGCCAAAAAATGAAATTAAAGAATGGATGGATAGTAGATGAACATCCTGGACACCAACTTTTATAACTCCCTATTGCCTTCTTCCATTTGCAAAAATCTTACAAGGAAAATATTTTCCCTAAAAGACTTATTTATTAGGGTATTAGGTTACCTAAAACTTGTAAAGCTAAACAATTTGGAACTAAATACATATATGATGCAGAGTGATGTTTAAAACCCTAACTAAAGCTGACAAAAAAACATAAAAATCACAACAACAATGGGACCACAGTGGAGATCAGAAACAAAGCAGACAAACAAACATTCGGGACCACACCCAATACTAACTAACAACAACCTCCATCATCTAACACCCACTTACAAGAAGGAAGCATCCCCATGCACAAACATATCTAATAGACACCAATAATAAAACCTAACATACCTCAGCTAACTCAAAAAGCTTTGATGCTCAACAATGACAACTTCTCTCGATGATTCCAATTCTCCAAGTTGGGCGATTGGTGCTTCCCTTTATCAACTTCACCGTCAATGACCAATAATGCTAGAGAACAAAAAAGATGATGAAGAACAATGAGACGGTAACAAAAATACTATCGTTTCCACATCTGATATGTTTACTTAATTGTGAAAATTATCTTAACTAATCCTTTGTTAATTTAGTAATTGTTTTATTAAATTAATCACATGATTAAGGTTAAGACAATTATCAAACATGTAATCCTAAACTTAACCATTTAAAGTTAACGATAATATAAAAGTGGTTTTACTCATTTATTTAAAATTTACTTTTTTTATACTTGAATAAAATAATAATTCTGAAATATCAGGTTAGTGCTGACTTGGCATTTAATAGACTTATTTGAATTTTCCGTTAAAATTGAATTATAATGCAATGTTTTTTAAATGTTAAAGTTAAAATTGTTAACGTATGAATATTTGGGTTAAACTTGTCGATTGGTGAAAAACTTTAGGTCAAAAATAACCCTTTTGCCTAAAAATAAAGACAAACAATTTCTAAGCTTTTCGAAAAAACTTAAATTTTGGTATGGGATTATCTTAAAGAACACATTATTTACAATTGTACTGTCCATGATTATTGTAATAACGTATCAAACTAAAACTCAATTACATGTTTATCATCAAAGACGTCAATATAGCGTGCCAAACTAAAACTTATCATTAGAAAGGGACTCCACAGCAGAAACATAAACAACAAATTGCATAATTATGAAGCTTACGACTGATCATTTCCAGGAACCCAAGGACTTGATGGCGAAAAATGCATGTACGTAGGTTTTGTCCAGTTCTTCTTTGCTGTACAGAGCATGTAGGTTTTGTCCAGTTCTTCTTTTGGCTCTTGGAGTAAAAAATGCATGTACGTAGGTTTTGTCCAGTTCTTTTTCGCTGTACAGAGCATGTAGGTTTTGTCCAGTTCTTCTTTTGGCTCTTGGATTACTCCAAGAACCATCCTTCCATAAACTGCAACACACAGGTAGTACAAGGACAGACACTGAAGAATCACAGAATCATATGCAAATTCAGATATGCAGACCGTAAAGTCACATGGGTCGCTCATCTCTAGGCCACATACTCCTCAACAAATCACTTCCCACTTGCATAGTGATCCTGCAGCTTAACCTATATACAAAGACTTTGCATTCAAAACCTTGGAGAGACAGAGACCACCAGTGTTCTTTGGAGAAATGTGGACCAGCATGCCATTTGATCTCCTATCCAACATCTTCTCCTTTCTCTCCCCGGACTCATTGGCGCTCGCCAAATCAACTTGTCGCCATTGGCGAGCCTGTGCCAATGAATATCCATTGAGCAAAACCCCTTCATCTTCGCTCAAACACCACCTACCATGGTTTTTAGCCTTACCAACTCGCCACCCTGACCTGTTTTGCTGTGTTCTCAATCCGACTTCTTGTAAGTGGCACATATTACCGCTAAAGTTCCTGTCTTTTCATATTCGGCCCATAGCACCGATTGACGGCTTGGTGCTTCTTAGACCAACAAGTACAACAGTTCTCCAACTTGGTGTGTGCAATCCTTTCACTAGGCAATTCAGGCAACTTCCGATGACAAACATTGCTAGGACTAGTCCAGCAGTTGGCGTCATGGTTTTGGGCTCAAGACAATCTGAATTCCGAGAATTCAGAGTCTATGTGGCCGGTGGAATGTCGGAAGCTCATAATGGAGGTGCCACTTACGAACCAACATTGGAGATATATGATTCAAGCAATGATACGTGGAAGATCGTGGAGTCTATGCCAATTGAATTTGCAGTGAGGCTAACGGTTTGGACTACTAACGAGAGTGTGTATTCTAATGGGGTCTTATATTGGATCACTTCAGCTAGGGCCTATTGCATAATGGCCTTGGAAATTGAATCCAACAGATGGCAAGAACTGAGTGTACCAATGGCAGACAGGCTTGAATTCGCCACCTTGGTGCGGAGGAATGGGAGCTTGACACTTGTTGGGGGCACAGGTCTCAGTGGTGCTTCTGTGTGGGAACTAAATGAGGGAAACATATGGTGTTTGATAGAAAAAGTTCCTGTTGAATTGGGTCTGAAGCTGACAAATTGGGGTTGTACTAAATGTATTGGTGGTGAAGGGGTTATATGTTTGTATAGCAACATTGGGTCAGGAATGGTAGTTTGGAGAGAAAGTGGAGATTCAGGGAAATGGGAATGGTTTTGGGTTGAAGGGGCTTGTTCTGTTAGAGGTAAACAAGTGCAAAACTTATCAGTTAAAGGTGTGTTAGTTCATCCTAGTCTATCTCTCTCATATATTGACTGCTTTTGGCAGTAAGCAGTAGCACAGTTTTGTGCTTGTGAGTCCCTTCCTTTCCCTAAACATACTTGGACAGAATGTGCTAGTAATTCGTTCTGAAGTTCAAGCTGTGAGAATCTGTATTCCATCACCTAATCAAGAAGTGGCCTCGTAAACTTCTGCGATAATACAGAAGCAATGAGTTTGGAAATGTACTTGTATGTGCTTGAAAATTTCTGAATGTAAGTGAATTTGAAAAATTCTGTTAGGAGGAAAGAAATATATTCCTTACAAATTTTCAGATATGTTTCTGTGTCAACTTGGAATGTGAACATTGACTTAAATAAGAATTAACGGAGAAAAGAGAAAACAACTGACGTTTTCAACATCTCATGACGTTTTCAACGCTACCCGCTAGCGGATGCCCACTCACAATGATGAAATCGTTGAAAGTTTGACTCTTTCTCATTTCTTTTATTCTTTTTGTTCTTAAAGAAAAGGCGACGGCATATTTAACAAAGTTGATGTTTGCTTAAGATTTCGGGGTTGGATGCAGCTATGAAGCTTCCCTCTGATTTGACGATTTTCAGTCTACTTGTTAAGCCAGCAAGTTAGAGGCCAGCTATGCTTCTTCTCCAAGTTCCCTTCTTGCAGGCTTTTCGAGTTCGGATCTCACTTGTCGGGAAAACGTATCGTTTGACTTCAGTTTTCACTGTCTATCACTTGGCACACAAGGTTTGACCCAGACCTATCTATTTCGATAGTTGCTTAGTTTCATTCTTGCCTTGTGATCACGATCTGGGTTTGAATTAATCCCAATATTGGTTAGCAATGAACTGCCCGGCTTGGTGTTATATTTTTGTTCAGTTTGGTGGTATTAATCTCTTTTTTGGTACAATAATTTCACACGAGTCGGGGGTTTTGTAATGTTTTTGTGAAGAAGAGTGAATTTGTCTTCAAAGAAGAATCTGGGTTTTGGTCTTCATACGCTGAAATAATAAAGGTTATTATCAGATGTTAATGGGCAGAAGTCCGTTGATGTAAAGTGTTGATTTAGTGTGAAAGCAAGTCCTTTTTCAGCAGGAAGATTGCTCTCATTGATTACTGAGTATTTTGTTGGATTTGGAGACACCTGGGACATAATTTGCGTCCCAAGGTGGAATTTTTATGGTTAAGTTTGGTTGCTAAATTGAGTTGCATGATTTCACAATATTTGTTTCTTTTGTCCAACTTCCAACCTACTTCATCTTCAGTTTGTTGTGCAGAGTGAGATAGTCATATGGTCCAGAAAGGCTAACGGATTTGTTGGAGTACACTAAGATTCTTGTCTTGAACACTAGAGGGAATCCTTGGAGACTTTGAGTTGGATTCGTTTTTTACTAATTCAGCAAAGTTGGATTAGGGTTTTGCCAATATCATGTTGATTACATAAATTTTGTTTGTCGGGAGTATCAGCTGAAGAGTCTGAATTAATGGAGAAATTCTACCTGGGTTATTGGGTAGAGAAAGATAAATGATGTGTACTTTATTTGGCTGGCAAAACGTTGGGAACTTCATTGGAAACTTATTCTAAGGAGCAATGGATGCATTGCAAGCTGTTGCTTCTGCAGTACAAATAGTCTCAAGTATGGTGGGGACTGTCACTGCATTAGAACAGGCCTGTAGGAATTTGGATGAAGCACCAAAGAGAATCCGCAGCCTAGAGGAATTTGTCTGTAGTCTAGAGAATTTAACACATCGAATTAGACAAAAACATGCTAACAAACTTCATAACTCTAAGTTAGATCAACAAGTCCAAAGCTTAAATGTCTTGATAGAGCGGCTCCATCCAAAGATCAGTAGGGCAAGAAGGATTGTCTCGAGAAGTAGGGTTAAGAATTTGGCTAAGGTTGTTTGGAATTCTATGGCAGGAGACCCTCTTGAGAAACTGACAAGTTCAATTAGGGATGATTTGAATTGGTGGCTTGAATCCCAAAGGTTAGTAGAAAATGTTGATAAGATGATTGAATCAACTGCACTTGAAGTACCAGTTCAGTTGAAGATAAAAGTTGAACAAGGCTGTCCAAGTTTAAATATGTGCCACCATGTGAGGAATTTACTGGAACGACGTGATTCTCATCAGGTCATTTTAATTGTTGGGTTATCCGGTATTGGAAAGTCATATTTGGCTCGTCAAGTGGCCTCTAGTCCCCCAACAAGATTTATAGGGGGTGCAGTCGAGCTTAGATTTGGACAATGGTGCAGTAGGAATGCTTGCAATGGAAATAAGGATGAATACCAAAAACGCCTTGCCCGAAAAATCTCTAAATTTCTCATACTGATTGGATATTGGAAGAAGTTTCGGGATGAAAATAATGGAGATCTTGAATACGTTTGTTTATTACTTCAAGAAGCTTTATATGGAAAGAGCATTTTGGTGCTTCTTGATGATGTATGGGAGCAGGATATAGTTGACCGTTTCGCGAAGTTATATGATAATGACTGCAAATACTTGGTGACAACAAGAAATGAAGCTGTCTGTGAAATAACTGAAGCTGAGAAGGTGGAGTTGAGCAAAGATGACACAAGAGAGATAAGCAAGGCAATTCTTCTCCATCACAGCCTCCTTAGTGAGGAAGATCTACCAGTAAGTGTCAAAACAAGTGCAAATTTTCATCTTGCATATTCTTCAGCCTCTTCTTTATGCTGAATCCTGATTTCAGTATCAGACACTTAAAGAAACTTGAAGAAGTCTTTAGTACTTCGTAATTCTCAGTATAATGTATTAACAAGAATAGGTAGGTTCTGTGTCATCACTGTTAAAGTTAATTTGTATTTGGAGGATAAATACTATAACAATGGTTCCTTTACAAACTTGTGGAATTTTCTTTTTCCATAGGGTTTGGCAGAGACCTTGCTTGAACGTTGCGGTCACCACCCTCTTACAGTTGCTGTTATGGGTAAGGCTCTCAGGAAAGAAGTAAGAGCCGACAAATGGGAAAAGGCCACTCTTAATTTATCAACATTTGCTGCATGTGCACCTGGTCCTGTCTCTTATGTCAATGAGAAAGAAGCTGAGAACACAATAACCATATTTGGATCACTAGAGTTCAGTCTCGAAGCAATGCCTGAAGACTCTAAAAGGCTGTTTGTAGCTTTAGCTTCGATTTCCTGGGTAGAGCCTGTGCCAGAAGCTTGTCTAGAGGCTATTTGGTTAGTTCTTGGTGAGGAAAGCTTGTTCCCTCTTATCGTAAGCAAACTCGTTGAAGGTTCATTGCTCATGAAAACTGATACTGATCCCTTATACATGGTTCATGACATGGTTTCTTTGTATCTCGATAGCAAGGCAAATGACTTTATTGGGATATTGCTTGTGGAGTGTTCAGCAGAAGAAGCGGCATTTATTTTCCCTTGGCTTCTTATTTATGGAAAGGAGAACGTCAAAAAGATTGCTGAACAAAGATTCAGGGTTCTACTTGATACTGTGGAAGAAAATCTGGTAGTGTCAGCACTAGAAGCTCTTATCCAAGCTCTGATGGCTAGCAAATCCATGTCTGAACTTGAAACCAGCAGAGCAAGATTTAGTTGCATATTGGGGCCCAGGATACTGGATTTAATCTCATCCGACTCAGAAAGTCTCATTGCTGTGACAGCAGAAGCCATAACTAATGTATTTGACAAGGATGACTATGCAAGTTATTTTCCATCCATTGAGAACGCTGATACAATACATAAGATGGCAAAAGCACTAGGGGAGACTGAGGACCCTATTGTCCAAATTAATATGTTAGCTGTTCTTGCAAAATTTGCTGAATTTGGATGCCCTCAGACAGTTGATGAGGTGCTTCAGAGTATTCCCTTTAACCGAATAGCCGACTTCTTGTCTGAAAATACTGAAGAACTGCATGAGAGCATGTTTAACATATTGTTCTCTTTAACCAAAGCCGGAAAGTCAAAGGCCGTTGAGAGAATGCTCAGCTTTAAAATTGAAAAGAGTCTTATTAAAATTCTTGAGAATGGATCTGAAGTACTTCAAAACCATGCCATAGTAACTTTGAAGGCATTCTACGAGATGTCTCGCACTGAAGCAAATGTGCCTGTTTTCCTTGGTAATCTAGACCTTCTTCCATGGCAAGTTAGGCTTCGTTTGGAAACCTTTATTTTGTCAGATCGAACAATTTCCCATTCCCCCAAGCCACAGACGTTTGAGGACCTCATGCACAAGGTACTAGATAGCGATAGCAAGAAGGTCTTGGAGGCAATGCAGGATCTCATACCAGTTGTTGAGAAGGCAGGCGATTCTCAAAACAGAGAGATGATTTTGCGAAGTCCCCTCATCAAAAGGTTATCAGAACTTCTGCAAAGCAAGTTCTCTCAAGAAAACCAATTGAGATCTGAGTCTGCATTTTTGATGATGAAGCTAGCTTGCTCAGGTGGAGAACCTTGTATCAAGAAATTTTTGGATTACAGTATTATCCCTGACTTAGTGAAGATGATGCATTGTCAAATTGCAGAGTTGCAGGATTCAGCTTACACAGCATTGCACCAAATGCTTTTTGCCAGTGGAGGTATCCATGTTTTCAACAAGATTTTCCAGATAAGTCTCATAGATAAGATGGTTCTGTCACTTGATAGTAAATCAATAAAGACACAGGAAGTGAACTTACAATGCATTTTTGATCTCGTTGAATTGGGAAACAAAGTCTGCTTAGAGCGGATGTTGTCTTTGCAGCTGGTAGAGAAGCTTGTGAAATTAGAAAAGGCCAGTGGTGGCACTGGAAAAACTGTGGTTGAATTTCTCAAAGAGATGGATAGGTGTAAGCAACTATCCACGATAGAGCGCCGAGTGTTGAAGCAACAAGTTGTTAGGAAGATAAGAGCATCCTTGAGAGGTCATAAATTTGAAACTCAAGTGTTAGCAGCTGCTGAAGGTTGCATTTCTGAGGGATCAAAAGCTGGTAGTGGTAGCAGTAGATGCAGAAGGTGATTTTAGTCTTGTTTACATTTTTCTGATGCCATTTAAGTGGAATATTGGAATTCGATAATGTACATGCTTTTCCATAGTGAGGCCAAGTTCTGTGACTTTTGGTCATGCAATCTTCGTCTTCTCATGTCTCAAAATTTCCCTTTACGTTAGTTATTACAGAACATTCTTAAGTATATCAAAAAACATCGTTCTACTGTCGAAGCAAAAGGTTCATGTACACATTTGGCATGTTTGAGAATGAATGGAGTTCAATTCAAACCCCCAACAAATCGAGCTGTTTGGAGGATGCGGGTAAATATCTATGAAACAACTTGAGCCAAAATAAGGCATAAGGTTCAGCGATCTCCCTAGGAGAAATCACAACGAAGGAGCAATATTGACGTGAATTATTTGGTAAATATAAAAAAATTATTGATATAACACAGTGGAATCAGTATTGTATTCAATCCACCTCTATTTGTACCTTTTAGACGTTCAGACTTTCTAATTCTGCATGTACATACAAGTCATCATCTATAACTAATATGCAGATTTAAAGTCAATAATCAAGCTATCTGATAGGGCTGGGATGATTAGATAATCGAGTCTGAAACATGATTCTGCAGAACTAGGGTTAGAGGATCTCAGACCACTATTTTGAGTCAACCTGTGAGCTCCTCCATCAGACCCTGGTTATCCAAGAAAGAACAACAAAGAATGAATCTTTGCAGAAACTCTATATTACTATATCATAAAACAGGCAGAGATAACAAAGTTAATGAAGCAACCAACCCGTGCAATATACTGTTCCGCATCGGTTCGTTTCAAGAAGTGCATCGAATGCCGTGCAAGATTGGCTGTCTTATCACTGAGTAATATGCCTTCACCCATATCATCAAGAACCCTCACTTTGATGTAGGGATCTTTGGGTGGCACCATATCCTGCCCAGGACAATAACTTCACCATCAACATAAGTTCAAAAGAATTGGACTTGCTAAATTCCAATTTACCAGACAAAAACTTGTTTGTTTAAATTCTCTTGGTTACCTAAGACCTGCTTGCATAGTCTAGAAAGGGGGAGGGATTTCATACCACATTCAAATCAATGTCCACATCTGCCATGTATGATTGTAATGCAGCAGAGTGTTTCCCAAAATAGGTTTTCTCCGAGTCGCTGAACTTCTCTTGAATTTCTTCTGGAAGTTCAAGAAGCTCTAATCCTACATTCCATGCCAAATTTCTTATAATCTCAGCTCGGTTGTACCTACATGGTTATATAAATGAGCAAAGAAGACTAATTAACGAGGATGAAAGGTTGGCCTATGGACAGCAAGAAAAGTTTTCTTACACATATGCCATTAAGCAGCGCTTGTTGCGCATTAATGATAAATGGTGGATGAGTGCACCATAGTGGTCTGCATTTCTAGTTTCTCTGACATCCACACTTTCTTCTTGCATTTTCCTAGTCATATCAAGTACATCAATTGTGTACAGAGAAGAGAATATGAATTGCTCCTAGCATAAAAACTATTAAGAACAAAATTGAATGACACATGCAAATCAACATCCTAGGACAGAAGCACTTCCATATGATTTTAACAAGATTCTCGTAAAATTGAATTACACATGCAAATCAACATCCTAGGACAGAAGCACTTCCATATGATTTTAACAAGATTCTCGTATCTTGCAGCTCCAATCAAAGTGATCATATATGTCAATTACAATTTCAGACATCTCCTGCTGCAGGAACCCAATGACTGAAAAAACCACTGGAATATTTTGAAAGATGCGAGCACTCCACAAAGTGCAATATACTACATATGCACGCAACAGTTAAGCAAATTTGTCAAATACCAATTTCAGAGAATTCAGAAGCTGTCAAAAATTCTAGCAGTTGACTTCTAAAACAATAGCCTTGAAGTTATTGACACGTATGGAATGATGACCGAGACGAGGTAATACCTTATCAAAGCCTCAAGTTCCGTATAATGCTGAGTACATTGATCAACAACTTGATTGAAAAGCTCTTCCTTTTCCATCACATATGTAACAACATCGGCAATGAAGCTTATTATAAGATAATCAAACCTGATAACCCAGTAACACTTTAACAAAAAAAAAAAACCCTTTTGATCCATAATTGTGAGAGTATGTATGTGAGGCAGTGGGTAGAGAGATCTAACATTGAAGTGCTGAAGCTGACCCTTTTCGCCACTAGCGAAATCTTTCACTAGCTCATAACCCTTTCTTGCGTACATTTTCCTCAAACTGACAAAATTAGTGTAAAAAGAAATGAAGAATTAACAAAAATAAATTAAAAAAGAACTTCTCGTTGAATTGCTCGTTCACTTTTCAAACAAGACGATATTCACTCAAACATCATATCCAACGGGTTGTGTGCATGTAATTGAAAATCTTAAGGAAACGACCATACATAAAAATGAAAGATCCGTATGAGCTACAAGCATTCCACAGAGCTAATGAGGAAGAAGTACCTTCCCGGTATGTTTGGGAGCAGAGAAGGTGAGGCCGCGAGGGAGAGAGACAATTAGGGATCGGAAGACTTCTGACGGGAAAAACATGCGCATGTTTTTGGCGCACGTGCGAAACATGTTGCTGTGTTATCAAACTATGTCGTTTCGATAAATAATAAAATTAAAAATGAAATAAGCCCAGGGCTTTTTTAATTTTATAGTTTTCTTTTTTATATAAATTCAATACAATTTTTATTTGGTTGAGATATTTTATTTCCATTTATAGTTTTGGTTTCCTCCCATTTATGACTTAAAAAATCATATAAGTAGTTATCAATTTTTTATTATTTATTTTATTGGAATGCTTTTTATTATC
>JAOTAZ010000005.1:5411566-5423352 GCA_025629785.1 Erythroxylum oxycarpum
AATCATCGGTTGTATGCAGTGACGGATGTATATATATCTATTAAAAATAAAAATATTTAATTTTTTTAAATTTTGGGGGTCCAGTGCTATGATTGTACGTAACCTTTTTTTGTAATTTACAAAAAAAATATTTTTATGACTCAAACCTATGACAATATTTAATAGTTAATAAAATAAACCAATTTTTAGTAATTTATAACAAAGTTCTACAAAATTATGATTAGTCACTTATTACCTTTTTACATTAATTTATAAAGATAATGCAATATTAACGAGTAGACCTAAATAAGCAGTCAGTATGCCACTAATAATAATTCAATACAATTCTTCATTTAATAATTACTTTTTGTCTCTAATCTATGACTAAATGTGACAATGTACACAAGTCCGATGAATTTTGTGTAAATGAATTGAAGGTATAGGCTTTGGTTCTGCTTGAAGGATCAGATGGTCGATGCACTACTGAAGCTGGAGCTTCAGTTCATGGGGGCTTCTTCTTGACTCTTCTTGATTGTCTCGCCACTATATAGCTTAACCAAGCCCAAACCATACCTGTCAGGGACACAGTTTAGCAGCTAATCTGGAATTCTGAGAAAGTAACACAGGCAGGTTTTAGTCCTTACCCGACGATTAGGACAACTAAAGCTGTTGTCCGAAATATATGTTGGTAACATTTGTGCTTTGGTTTCTTGTGTTTCAAATTGTATCCTGCAGGAATATACTTGCGGCTTATGTATCCATACTGAGGACGGATGAGGAGAATGAATCCGAGTAGAAATCCTGACAGGAACCCTCCAATATGAGCAGAATTGTCGATGTGAGGTATGAAACCCAGGGCCAAGTTAATGGCTATGATTATCACCAGATTCGTAATTGCTGCACACTAAAGTGGTAAGAGTTGGACAACATTTTCTTCTTGCATAGCACTAACCGTTAAGATTCGAGGTTTTTGAATCCCTTGTCGGGATTCTGTTTCTTACCTTGTTGGCGTAAATCGTCCAGTTTATGATAAGCTCTGAAAGCATTGCTCCAAGAAGGCCGAGGAGTGCACCAGAGGCACCAACTGAGATGAATGGTTTGGTGCTAAGTGAAGACATCAAGCTGCCGCCGAAACCCGAAAGTATGTACAACAATCCTATCCTCACTGCCACATTCAAAGTACTAATTGGGTGTCAGTATTGATTTGAATAACATGATGCGGATGATATGATGACTGGGAATCGGAGTTAAAGTTCTTACGAAATCCAAATTCCTCCTCGAGTCGGATTCCTATTAACAGAAGACTGATCATGTTGGCAGCTAAATGAGCAACTCCAGCATGTAGCCATTCGCAGGAGAAGAAGCGCCATGCTTCTCCATTGTGCACTATTGCTATTGGATCCAGAGCTCCCAAGTTTCTCAGCCTGCAAAAACATGCGAAAATTTACTCAAAAACCATGTCCTTGGATTTCTGAAATTTGCAGAACAGTAACATCTTCAGGACTGAATTTTCCATTGTTCACTGTTTCAGCTTAAGTTTTTGTTTCACCAATGGTAAGAGTTTCGTTTTGAGGTTCACCCTAACATTGTCAGAATTCACTTTGTCTGTAGCTCGTGGAAGATAAATCTAATGCTCTTCAATTGCCTTCATCTCTTCTTATGTAACAGAAAAAAAATAGGCATGCATGCATGATTCCATGAAGAACAGACGTATTCAATCCATGGAAGACGAGTTATCACGGAGAAAATGTAAAGGAAAAGAAAATTTATACAAACATATATCCTTGAATCGAAGAAGTACTCTTAAATCTATATACGTATTTAGGTTGCAGAAAAGAGTTAAAAGAGATGTAATAACCTACGTGAGGACAGAGGGACCAACAGCATGGTTTTCCTTGAAGGGTTGGAAGGAGAAGCGACCCAAGAAATGGTAGAGAATGCAACGATCAGGGTCTCCCATGTGTGCAGGGCAGTTGTTGACGTACATTATGTAGATAAAGATCACGATGTTGGCTACAAATATGAGTGGCACCAACCAGGAGAACCATGGTTGTGATATAAAAGGAGGTCGTGGTGGTGGAGGTGGTGGCGGCGGCGGCAGTCGTGCCGGCTTTCCGACCACATAACCACGTACTGCTCCCTTCTCTACGTCCAGCGAAGGCGGCCTCTTCCCCATCAGCCGCCGTGATGGAGAGTACTCCAATGAATGGAATGGTGAGAGAGAGAGAGATGGTAAGGAGAGAGAGAGGTAGAGAGAAACGAGAGAAAAGAGGTTTTGGGTGGTGAAGAGTGAGTCATGGTAATTAAGTTGTTAATTAGGTACATTTCCCACTAATTCTAGTTGTTTTCTATGTGTAACCAAATTTCATTTTATGTCCTAAAAACAAGATATAGCCTTACTTTCTCACTTCCAACTTGTTATATATAAAAGCTAGGATGAATGATCAGAAGATGTTTATTGAAGGGACTCGAAATATAGTCATTCAAATTTATCATTGGCAAGAAGAAATTGCTATAACTTTATAGTTCCACAAAACACTAATCTAAGAAGGATTAGATATAATTAGATGTGAAGTAAGTGATTAGTGGTCGTGAATAATCATGCTGGTGGCAATGTCACTCCGGGACTGGTTGCAATAACTGTTCCATAGGCATTGATGACGTTGGAGGTGAGGGCCTGACCTGCAGAGGGAGAAATCTTGACATTGTTGAGTAGAAGATCGGTGCAAGCTTTGTTTTGGCTACAAAGCAATTGTATTGGAATGTCCGATGAGCTTGTTCCTTGAAATGACTCAAAAGTAATACCGCTCACTGCAACAGCATCACTCTGCAGCAGGAACAAGAGTAAACATACTCCCAACCTCATCGAAACGTAAAAGATAAAACTGAGCTATCTCCAGAGTGTGTTACATACTTTGTTAGCACAGCCTCCGGCAGGGCAATAGTATTGATCGATTATAACAGGAGAGCCAGCATTATTAAGTGTAATATGCTCGTATGTTATCTTCCTTACATATCCCTTCCCTCCCTAGAAATATTAAGTGTCAGAGACTCAGAATCAAAAATGGCAAAAGGGATTTGCTTAAATCTCAATGTTATGTGCATTTACATATATATGTAAATATGCTTACCTGCCATGTTTTGATTCTGGCACCAAATAAAACATTTGTAAATGTTGAAAAGCTAACATGAACTCCTTCCACTTGCCCCATCTCTCCTTGCATTCCAATGCTTCCAATACTGAATGTTTGGATAAAGGAAAAAAAAAGATTTAGTTTACAATTATTAATAAAATTAAGTGCAAATGGATATAACAAATTTATAATAAGTGAACTTCTATATCTTTCAATTTAAAGCTCTCACATTCAACAATTTCCAGTAGTATATGGAGGAAATCGAACCTGATACCGTGACCAGGACCACATGCAATGTTAGAGACATTGATATTGGAAGATCCAGAAAGAACAGAAACACAATCGTCACCTGAGTTTTAACACAAGACAGAAGAACGGATTTACTTAAAAATGTGTGAGCAGAAAAGCCAAAAAGCTGAGGGAAATCAGGTAAAAGACGTACCTGAAGCGATGTTACTGTGAAGAACAAATATGAATTCGGACTGACTGATGTTTATACCGTCCGTATTGGGGCTGTCTCCTGGAGCACTTATGGTAAGACCTGAAATAGTTGAAAGTCGACACTGGAAAACTTTCACGAACTGGCTTGGCGCGTTGATAAGTTTCAGATTCCTGAGAAGGAAGTTGGTGCAGAAGTTGAAAGCTATGACCTACAGTCATCAACAAGCACGTCAGACTAATAAGGCACGATCTCAGGTTCAAGAAATATCAAAAAGACAAATGCTCCGCTATGTTGAAGTTTAGTCAAGTTGTGCGTTTTTTGTCACTCTTAATGTCTATACTTGTGTAGCATCAGATTTGCTAGCTATTAACTTACATATGGTCTCTGTGGGCAAGTATCAACCTGCACAATAGTTTAAAAACCTGATTAATCATCAAGGAGGAGAAGAAATAATAAATAGGATAGCTCTGCAATCTAATTTGACAGATCTTATTTTTAGGCTAATCTGATACATATTCACTCACGTTGCGGCAAACTGCCCACCAAAGACTTCCTTTGCCATCTATTAGCCCACTTCCATCTACAGTAAGACTGTTTACATTATCGAACTCAATCCAATTCATGACCTTCATTTGTGACATATCTGTTGGTGCAACGATCGTCCCTTCAACCTGAAATTAACTCATTCACAACCATATATTGTGTGATTAAAATTGTTGAATGGAGAAAACCATACTTAAGAATATCAAGGAAAAAAAAAAAGAAAAAGAGCATATGCATGCATCATAGTAAGAGTTAAAGCGAATTATACACTACCTGGAAATTGATAGTATGAGAACGGCATGGACCTTGGAAACTCACAGGTTTTATCAAAAATGTCTTTCCTCCTGGTACTATGAGAATGTTGCCTTTTCTACCTTGGCAAACTACTTGCCATGCAGCTTCAAAAGCCTGACAGGAAGTAAACAACTTAGATTCAGATATCCATATAATAACTGGAAAAAGATTAAGTTCCATACGACTTTCTCCAAGAAAATTTTGATTCTGTACATATAGATAAATTTGTTCTTATCATAAAATATTGAACATGCAAGTGAAACTTTAGGAATTCCAATTGTGAAATTGGAAAACTTATCAACAGAAAGATAAATTCTACTCTAGTATGTTTTCTACAGTTCCATTTTGAAACTATACATTAATTACAAATTCACTTATATGGTATCTTTTAAACAGTATTAATGGTAAATCATTATTACATTAGTTGACCAAAATGAACATGATCATTATTACGTTTGTTGACCAAAATGAACATGCTTTTCTCATTTTCCATGGAAATGAAAATTGTTAGTAAGACTAAAATTTTTTTAAAAAAATCTTAACCCACAACCAACCACCCTCTTCTTATTAGTGATTAAAAGGCCTTGCTTCACCATTTTCAGTGTTACTACTCAAGTGGGATAAGTAAGATTCTAATAAGCAAAATTGAACAAAGTCACAAAGACGATGTACTCTTGAATCATCTGTTTTCCCATCTCCAGCTGCTCCAAATTCCACTACACTCAAAGCATGAGAGGTGGTGCTTGATAGTAATGCAGCAAGGCACAAGATGGTGTGAAAATCCTGCAATATTAATCACCAAAATCCATTAACTTGTCAAGCACTTCCCATCTAATCATACTCACAGAAAGAGAGGAAGAGAGAAAGCTCATCACCATGTGGCCTGTAACTGCATAGACAGGTGAACTGAAGTATGCCAAATTTACTTCTTGTGAAGCAACTTTGTGTTCTTTATATGTCTATATATATATATATATAGTTATATATAGACAGAGATTAATACGATTATGTAATATAGTAAGTAGGAAATTGGGGGGATTATATAATGATCTAGTTACCTAGACAAAGTATATATATACCTTATAATATCAAAATTTTCAAATTTGTTATTTTCCAAAATTAGTAAAAGAATTTCATATTTATCTTCATTTCCATCTTATATGAATAATAATAAGTATTTTAAATTTGCAAAGAAAATGGAAATTATGTTTAATAACTCGTTTGTTTACATGAGAAACTATTATAGTTGATACATATATACATGAGATAACGTACGGATCTTTGTATCTCTAAAATGTCTCTAATTTTGGATCTCATCTCTCTTTAATATTTTGATTATTTATGTCTCTTTTTTATTTAATAATTCTCAATTCGGTAACTATTATTCCTAATTATAATGACTGAAACTTTGTAATATTTTTATAATACATGTTATAAACACTTTTAACTTTTATAATCCAAAACAGTCTCCCATTTGAACACTTCATTTGGCAAGACTTTTATTAAGTAATTATTTATTTTTGTGAATTTTAAGAATATCCATGTATTCAAGATTCATATCTATAAATCATAGATCCAAGATTCGTATCTATAAATTAAAAGGTTCAAATTATCCACTCCAAATAAAATCAATAAGTCTTCAAATCATTCATTTGAAAAAATAGAAACCCTCGCATTTGATGATCATTATACTTCCCAAAAATTAAAATTTTGAATTAATCAAAGCACAATATCACCATTTTTATTCAATAAGATACTAAAATGAATGATTAACTCATTTCGTAGTAGAAATAATCCCAAAAAATCTTTCGATAACACAAATTCCGACATCCCATAAAGACTTGCAATAATATTTTGGATTTTATTTTTAAAAACCATTTAAACTATAAACAAACCTGGCTCGTTTATCTTCAAACAAGACCATTGAAGCTTCAAATAAACTAAAGTTAGTTAACTTTAAGCAAAGACCATTTAAGTTTCAAATAGACCTGTTAACTTTAAACGAGCTGATTTAAGCTCGGTATCAGTGTCATCCCAAAACATGGTGTTCTGTCGGACCAAAGAACATAAATCAAAATAAATTAACGAACAACTCAATCAGTAAATATCGTACCAAATTTCCGTTGCTCATAAAGATTATAGGATGCAGTGAACGAATAGTATAGCATGCTATAACTACGATGACAAAAGTACCCTAGCAGAAAAGTCTGACAAAATACAATACAGGAATAAAACGAGTAAACAATAACAAGGGACCATTCAATAAGCAAAAATGTCCTAAACACTATCCAGAAATGAACAATGTTTTAACTTGAACCAATCTTTTGACTAATCAACTTCTTTTCTCATAATAAACTCCAAAATCAAACCCTACGACATTACTAGAGAACAGATGAAAGCTGTTTGTTCCTTTGATCAAAGCACAGCACTCACAGTCCGGATCATGATGGCACTGCGTTCAAGACAATGAAATTATTAGATTCAAAGCAGGATACAGTAAATGAATATCCATGAGTTAAGGTAACTGTTAAAGTAGTTTCTTTGACAGCGGATGAGTTAAGGATAGTGAAGCTGATGCTATAGCTAGAAATTGTTCCAAGACTTGGGGACTAGGACAGCCAATGAGAACCAAGACAATAAATAGACACAAATTTGATTAGAATGCGTAACACCTGCATAGATTCAACTTTTTACTAGCCCCAAAATACTATCATTTTACCTAATTGAGTCCAAATATATGTTTGTTAACCAAAAGAAACAAAGGAACAATCAGATAACAAAGGAACAATCAGTATCAGAAGAACACAACCATTCAGAAGAAAGCAAAACCATGTCGATCAAAAGCGCTAAGAAGTGTAAACAAAATGTTGGCACTCATCAGGACCATGAACGTTTTTCAATTCCATCTCACCTAAACAGTAAAAACATTTACTAACTCTCCAGATTCTGTTTTATTTTCTTTTCCACGAATAACATAGATGAAGAGATCTTACTGTATGTGGAAGTATCAATCTGTTCAGGAAGCTCTTTTATATCCACTTCAAACCTTGCCTGAACCTGTTTTCACATTATGTATAAAAGTAGAAGTAAATAGCCAGACATTTTAAGAAATTCGGTGCATGTTAAGAAATAAGAATAAGGAAAGCCGGGAAGGCTACCTGATTAAGTACATCAGAATCAGATGCAGATGAAACAAACGTAATTGCAAGCCCCTTTGTACCAAACCTACCAGCTCTTCCCACCTACCATAAAGATAAATAACAGGTCATTTATAATCAGAAGAAATGACATATACATCAATTAACTGGAAAGAAATTTAAGATTTATTGAATAATGCAACTGGTCACTAACCCTGTGAAGATAAGTATCAGCAGAATCTGGCATGTCATAGTTGATAACAATGTTTACACGCTCAATGTCAATTCCCCTTCCAACCAAATCAGTTGCCACAAGAATACGTTTATGACCCTCCTTGAAACTCTTATATCTAGTCAATCTATAAAACAGGAAAAACACAATCTGTCAGCCACATCTGTAAATTCAGACATCATGTAGAAGACAGAATGTAGTACATTCTTGGTTCATCTCTGCCATTCAAAAAATAAACAACATTTACCACATTAAATATCCACTGCTTCTGCCAAATAAACTCTAAGAACCTTAACTTTTAAGTCTTGACTTACAGAATGAAGAGACAGTTATAGCACTCATGAATTGCTGGGAAAATTTCTAAAGGTGTAACCACACAAATTTTGAAACGTACAGATGATTAAAGAAAAATACCAGCATAAGCTTGATATGACATATGAAACCGGAAGCTGATCTGTCTAATGTATGTTTTAAGAAAAAGATCTAAATGGAAAATTTTGTTATTTCATAAAAAATCTTGTATCTTAACACTATTCTCCGCCTACATCTTAGGGTCAGAACTTTTATGTTTCAAAACCCGTGATCTTCCATTTACAGGTATGTATTTAACCACTGTAAGAAAATAAATGTTAACGGCCAATAAACCTCTTTTAGACAAATAAATTGACATTAATCAAGAAGAGTAACTTTGAAATGCAATACCATCCCTAACTCACTAGACTAGAGCAAATTGTGAAACTAGCATAAAATGCCACAATCTACTTTGTTGTAGTGCCTAGGAAGTTTGGTATAACACAACATGTTACAAAACCATGAGAACCCTTACAAAGCATTTCTTTATGACTAAAACTATTTCAATACAATGTATGGCAACACAGTGTTTACCTTTCTTCCTGAGACATTCCAGAGTGAATGCAGATTGAAGGGAAGTTACACTCCACTAGTAATTTGTTTAATTCAGCTGCTCTGCTCACACTTTTCACAAAAATGACAACTTGATTGAAGTCTAAAGCATCAAGCAAGTCGTTCAATTTGCGATTCTTCTCCATCTCAGTTAACTTGATGTAATGCTGTCAATGGAAGACAGTACTAAATGAGCGCAAAACAATGATCAATAGGAAAATTTTTGTTAGAAAGTTTTATGCATACCTGCACAAGACCATGAAGGGTCAACTTGGCCTCATCATCAACATAAATTTCCATTGGCTGAAAAGACACAAATACAGAATTAAAGAAAGCCATCCATTTAGCATTCTGAAATATTTAAAGAAACAAATAATTTAGAAACCGTATTTGTATGCTCCTGATGCCAACTAAAGTCCCAACAAAAGATATAATTATTAGAGGACGTCACCAAAAAAAATTTTCTTTCGAACTAACAAGTAGGATATAATGCATGACCCAGTGATCAATCTTGTACCTCAAGCACAGACCATTTGTTGAATATATAGGAGGAGAAAGGTATAATGCTTAAAATGGTAAAAGATCATTACATCTTGCATAAACTTCTTGCAAACAGGTCGGATTTCCTTGCTTAGAGTTGCTGAAAACATCATAACTTGCTTATCATGAGGGGTCATCTTAAAGATCTCCTGAACATCTCTCCTCATGTCTGAATAAGATAACAAAAAATAAAAATTAGATCACATATATATGAGAGAAATCGGTCCCATTTTTTTCATCCAGTGGACAATGTACAACATACCAAGCGATTCAAGCATCTTGTCACACTCATCTAGTATGAAATGTCTCACATTCTTCAATCCAAGCTCTTTATCTCTTGCCAGTGCTAGTATTCTTCCAGGAGTTCCAACCACGATATGTGGACATTCATTTTTCAGCAAGTCCTTGTGAACCTTGATGTTCACACCACCATAGAAGACAGCAACCTTTATATCAGGAAGGTAGGTACTGAACCTCTCAAATTCATGGCAAATCTACAAAGTAAGAGATCAAATATCTTATAAACAAACCCAAACTCTCAAATGGATAATAGACTTTAGGTCATGGACATAATAATATTTCCAAAAGCAAAATATCAAACTGTTACACATACCTGGTAAGCTAATTCTCTTGTATGACAAAGAACAAGGGCTGCAACTTGACCCGCAACAGGCTCAATTTGCTGCAGAGTCGAGAGAACAAAAACAGCAGTCTTCCCCATCCCAGATTTTGCTTGACAGATGACATCCATTCCAAGAATAGCTTGAGGGATGCACTCGTGTTGCACTGATGATAAAGCAAATAAAATTGTAGTTGAATCCTCAGTAAGTACATGGACCTTCCAGATCCTTTTAATGGAAAGGTTTACCAAGACCAAGTTTTTTGTTGAAATGATGAGAACAGTTAGTAGTCATTACCTGCAAAAATAACAACACTCATCATAAATAAGAATCTCAACTTATACATATCATGTTTTTCCTTTTTAGGTCTCTTCTTTTGAAATGAATCAAAGTTACTTTAAAATTTTTTTGGCAAATAAAAGGCACCCTAAATACAGATTTACAGCACCTACGTAAACAGAAAAAAGGCATTTCATCAAGAGTAATGTTTGAGGGAGATTAATTGGAAAAGAACGGGCAAAAAAGATGAATGAAAAAAAGGCATGCAGTAGTCGCATGACAGTATCTAAAAGTTCAAGTCAACAAGTTTAATATAAAGAACTAAAGACTTTGCCTTCAGAAGGATGCTCAAATCCTGAATCTACAATGGCTCGTAGAAGCTCCGGTTTCAAAAGAAAGTCTCTGAAGCCTGAACTATGAATACCAACATAGCCCCTGCAGTGCAAGAAAATTATGCATCACATTTCCAAGGTATTTAGGATAAGTAGAATGTCAAACACTCGTGCTCATTGATTCCACACCCATACTAATAATTAAAACATCAAACACTTATCCAAGCACTTTGAGCGGAATACGATTTCTTATTATTCTCTTTTCTAGTTCACTCTCATTAACTTAAATCAGCATAGCCATCAAAAGGAAGCATTCCTCTACAGAGTAAAAACCATTTCTTTTCCAAACTGAAATCAAATACCTAATGTAAAAACACTTATAATGAGCAGAGATAGAAATATACTTCTTAGCAGACTCAGCTCCGGCTTTTCCAGAGACGGAGTCAGGGGCTTTTTCTTCTTCTTCCTCGTAATCAAGCAGCTCCTCCTCGTAAGCGTCGTTGTCTTTCACTTCACCCATTTTCCCTACACACACAACCAAACAAGCACAGTTAATTCATGAGTTAGGGTCTTGTGAGTCGCAACGGTCCAAAGTTTTTCGCAAGGCTCACCTTAGAGCTCCGAGAGAGAACAGTAGGGTTTAGCTAGTGAGTTTAAAGAAATTGGATTAGGAAAGTAAAAGGGAAATTGAGAGTTAGGGTTGAATAGAGAATATAGGGAAAGAAGAAGAGTTTGTAAATGTCAAAATTAGCCTCAACAAAAAATGCTCTTTGATTTATTTCACTGGAAGAAGTGGGGCTATTATTGGTAATGTGTTTAATTTTTGAAATTACCAAGGGAGTCCTTGAGTGTATCCGCAAATGTCCCGATTAATTCATCAAAATTTAGAATATGACATATGAATGATAGAAATATAATTTTAAAATTTTATTTTTATTTATCAAAAATTTTAAAAATTAATTGAGAAAAGAGATTATTAAATAAAAATTATTTTTTATTTTAATTTATAAAAATTGACCTATTAATTAATAAATTAATCAATCTTTAATAATAAGATTTATTAAAATAATTAAATTTAAAAATTAAAAACTAAACTGAAATGTTGAATGATAAAAACCAAACATATTAGTTTTTTAATCATTGTAAATAACAATATTAATGAAATAATAGCCCTTTTTATTTTGCATAATTTTGTTTTTAAAAAATAACTGGAACAAGTCTTTTTAATTTAAAAGTTGCAAATTTGAATTGATATACAAAGAAATATAGTTTATTTAAAATCTAAAAAAGAGATAATACATCAATAATAAAATATATTGAATCTTATAAAAATCAAATAGATTGAATCTGT
>JAOTAZ010000005.1:5466757-5477381 GCA_025629785.1 Erythroxylum oxycarpum
TATATTGTTTGCTCTGCTTTTTTTCTTCGACACATTTAGCACATAGTTCGAACTTTATTTTTTATATATATACATATTTGTTTGCTCTGCTTTTCTTCTTCGACACATTTAGCACATAGTTCAACTTTATTAAGAGATGTTTTGCAGGCATTAATCCAGATTTAAATGCTCAAGTAAAATTTGGAGCATGTGTCAACTTCCATACACGATCTTATGATTTTGCAGAGACTTGTGTTTTTGGTAAACAATCGCCCGAATTTGGTTGTTACAACTCCCTTTGTGAGGAGGCACCCTTTCTTTCAAAAATAGGGTTATTTTGCTGAATTCTTTAGAAAGTGAAAAACTGAAGGGGTTAATTGTTTCGCAAACTTTCCGCAAGTTTATTTGGCACTAACAAAATAAAAACAAGCAAATCGAGATAATAAAAATACCAGAAATTTGGTAACGCAGTTCGACACATCTTGCCTACGTCTGCGGGGCTCTCACCCAACTTAATCACTTTCACGAAAGTACAATAGATCTACCCAAGGTTTTACTGAGCTGACATCACTCAACCTTTAGCACTATCTCTCAACCTCACATCTCGTGAAAGAATTCACACCCAATAGTACGACCGCCTCGTACTAACCTCAACAGAGGATTTTTCTAACTATGTTTACTCAATGAAAAGAACAAATAAAACGAGTAAAAATAAACTCCCAAATCAGAAATTTGTCACGGACATGAACAAGTCACTGCACATGTTCATCATGCAACCATTAACAACAAAATCACCTTTGTGCCGTAACTAACAGACCACTTTAAGGACCCAGAAAAATCAGTAACACTTCACACTTCGTGGATTGCTTATTAGAGATAAGCCATTGAACACAGCTGCTCAAAAAACGCCAACACCATCAGCTCAATAAAGGATCAAAACGTAAAAAAAACAACAGCCCCTCTAGCAATTTTTCATCATACGTTTCTCACCCAAGAATTTCAGAAATATGCGCAGTTAGAAAAACACCTCAACAAAGCAAATTGCACATTGGCTTCACACTCTTTTTGTCACACACGTATATTCACTAGGTTTTCCTTAAAATACTCATTTCCAAATAAGGACAGTACGTCATCATATTTTCTCACCGAAAATTCTGCTTATGAGGATATATGGATTATGACTCCACTTCAAAATTTCAAGCAACATCCAATTCCTAAACAAAGTAAAAATCTCCAATAAAATTACACCTTTGAGAATTATGAAAATTACCATGTCTAATAAAAATGTTAAAAATAAAGATATGATATATTTAGAATAAATCCTAACGGAGAGAATTATCTCGCACTCCTAGATATTTTATACCTACAAACTTGTGTCGGGTTTCGGGTATAGGTATGCTTTTGTTGATTGTGTTTATTATAAGACTAGTATTTTGCCTTTTTCTCATTAAAATCATTATCTTATATAATAATAATACTCCCAATTGACACTTGGAAAGACGAAGCTACATGGTTGTTGTGGTGACGGTCTTGATGGACTTTCTTTTAACGTTTAGGATAATCTAGAGTTTCGAACCCTTTGATCGGGACAGTATTGACCTTCACCGCGAACATTTACGTCACCTTTTTACAGTTCAACGTTGTATTGATCATATTATTTATGAAATTTGACGTATTGTAATAAGTTCTAGAAGGAAAAGAGAAAGATATTTTTTTATATATTGAGAGACAAATAAAATAAAATTTATAAGTAAAAACTCTAATGCAAAATAAATATCATTCATTTTAAACCAAATTTTAATTGTATTTATTAACACTCAAGGCGTAAACTAATTACAATTTACAAGCCATGTGTATAAAATTCAACTCTCTTACCAAACAAATGTCTACAAATCCAATTAAGGAATTAACACACTTTGTGACCAAAAAATCATAAGTTGGAATTGCAAAAATAGTCCTTTTGCAAAATGCTACGAAAAAATTGGGTACAATTGATGACTTTTATCTAAATCTTGCAAAGAGAAGAGTTTTGTAACTAGACATCGTTCGCCTTTCTGAGAAGCTAAGTGAGACTAAACTATAATTTACCTTCTCACTACTCTATTGTAGAGCGATTCCACCTTTTGAGTGCAAAGAAAAGAGTTTTATGTATTAAATTTGCCCTTTTTTTAATTAGTATTAGTAAGAAAAGATTTGTTTTTGGCAATAATCTTAATAAGATTTATTAGAAGTATTTAAGGTAAACTAAAATCCTTGTATTAAGGACTTCACTAAATGTAGTATAGAGATTGCATGTTTAGGAGGTCAAGAAGATTAGTTTGAAAAAAAAAAAAAGGAAGTCAAGAAGATTGTGGCTGTGATTAGCCATGATTTGCTATAATCAAGAACATAAGGTATTAAAAAAATAAAATAATTAAAAAGTTATTAATTATATAATTAATATTTAAATATTATTAAATAAACATATCTATTATAATATTTCGATAAATAATCAGAATGTATCAATTGTCAGTCGGCTCCACCTCTAGGGAGCTTCTTTCTTGCATTTCTCTCTCAATTTCACCCTTTTCACATTCTTTGACTTTATAAACTATATTATCTTCACTGTATCTATATAAACTCAAAGAGCATCCATCGGATCACAGATCTTGTTTTCCAGCTGTGTCTGTTTGAGTGAAGGTACTGTTGCTGATCTTCTTTTCTACTTTGTCACTTGAGTGATCTCAAATCTGTGGGTTCGAAGATAATTTACCGCGAAACTGTTCATCATCATCATCCTTTCTGTGTTATATTTTCTGGGTGTTTTCTCCTTTTCCTTTTTGGTGTGTAGTTTCAGAAAAGTTTTGATCTTTTATGAACTGATCTTAACATGTGCTGCTAGTTCAATGCCAGGAACTAAGGCGTAGAACGACCATCATCATCCATTTTGTGCTTTCTTTTCTGGGTATTTTCTTTTTCTTTTTAGTTGTTCGGTGCCAAATTTCAGAAGAGTACTAATCTTTTACCAACTGATCTTACTCAGTACTGTTAATTAATTGCTACGAACTTAGAAGGAAAAGTAGATGTAAAGAGTGATCTTTTACGTTAACCTTTTCTACGCAAAGAGTATTGAATCACAGTCACAGACGTGCACACACAAGCGGATGTATCCCTAGTGTGTATGATCATGGGATTGTGTGCTTTGATGGATTGATTTATTTTTAGGATATTATAGGTGAAAAATGGCGCAAATATTGCTTCACGGGACTCTGCACGCCACGATCTATGAGGTGGATAAGATTGAAAGTGGAGGAAAGCCCCACTTCTTCAGGAAGGTATAAATTTTATTTTTTGTTTTCGGTTTCTTTTAGTCGATCTGAATCAGTTAACGCTATTTGTTGTCTATGTAATCGTTAGTTTTAATCTGTGATTTGCTTGGACTTGAGTTAGAAATATTCTGCAAAGATAATGGTGCTGTCTAGCATACTTTATGTAGTCTATTTATTTTTTTGCGGAAATTAGTAACATAGTTCTTTCCTTTTTATTTCCTTGTTTGGTAGATTTCCTCATTTTCTGGCCCTTTTTTGGGGTTTATTTATGATGACAGAAATTACTTAGGTTCTCTGGTTGATTATTACAATTTCTTTTTGAGAACAGAGGTCCTTATTTGTGCAATGGGCGATGAGCTGCTTAATACTTAAGTAATTGTTTTGTGCTCAAAGGTGACATTTTTTTGTTCGCTGACAGTGTTTTCAAGAACCCTTTTGAATTCCTTCTCAAGATGGAAAAAGACTTGCATAATGAGGTTGATGTAGAAGTGTTATTGTTTTTCAAACTGTTATCATGTTCAAAAATATCTGTGTTGATGTTAAACCTCAAGAAGCTTTTTCAGTTTATCCTTTTTGAACTTTAAAGATATTTTTAATCTTATACACATCATCTTGTAATCTGAAATGCTTTTTTGCCTGTATCATCGGATTTGCTTTTTTTTTTAAAATTAAATAATAGCGATGCTAGAAGTCCAATATTGATGTGATTCTCTATGTTCCTTTACCATCTTTAACATTGCACTATTGGATTGTACTGTAATTGTTGTTTTGCCTTTTGAAGCATCACATCCCCGTAGGCTTCTCTGTAAATTCATTTGTCTTTGTGTAATGAGTTCTGTTGGACTTCATATAATGTTCTTGTAGATGATACAATGAGCATTAGCTTCTGAGGACACAGAAAATGTTTTTGTTTGTGAACAGGAGCGTAAATCAAACTGCATATTTTCATTTCTCCTGTGCAAGACATAAATGACGTGTTACATGAATTTACTCTTCTTGGTTTTGTTTGTACCTGTTTGGTCTGCATGTTAAACCTTACCAAAAGGCTGGATAACTTTCTCGCCTCATCAAGTTACATATATTTTGTGGTAGATTGTATATTTAGTGTTTGGTCGTACTGAAGGATTTATCCTACTGCTCATTGAAAGGTATCTAACTTGAATTCCACCTGGTACTTCCTTTGTCTACCCTTTATAGCTCATTGAAGGCTTTTCCTTGCAGCTCATGGAAAACATTCAGGAAACTGTTGGTGTTGGTGGTGGAATTAGTAAACTCTATGCTACTATCGATCTGGAAAAGGCTAGAGTTGGGAGAACCAGAATACTTGAAAATGAGCGTACAAATCCTAGATGGTATGAATCATTTCATATTTACACTGCTCATTTGGCTTCAAATGTCATATTCACTGTCAAGGATGATAACCCCATCGGAGCAACGTTAATTGGAAGAGCATATGTCCCTGTTGAAGAACTTTTGGATGGGGAAGAAATAGATAGGTGGGTTGAGATTTTGGATGAAGATAAGAACCCCATTCATGGGGGCTCTAAAATTCATGTGAAGCTACAGTTCTTTGATGTTACAAAGGACCGTAATTTTGGTCGGGGTGTTAGAAGTCCTAAATTTCCTGGGGTACCTTACACATTCTACTCACAGAGACAGGGATGTAAGGTTTCTCTGTACCAAGATGCTCATATCCCAGATAAATTTATCCCAAAAATCCCTCTTGACGGTGGAAAGTACTATGAGCCCCACAGATGTTGGGAAGATGTTTTTGATGCCATCACAAATGCCAAACACTTGATCTATATCACTGGCTGGTCTGTTTACACTGAAATAACCTTGATAAGGGATTCTAGGAGGCCAAAGCCTGGAGGAGATATCACTCTTGGTGAGCTTTTGAAGAAGAAGGCAAGTGAAGGTGTTAGGGTCCTTATGCTTGTTTGGGATGATAGAACCTCTGTTGGATTACTGAAAAAGGATGGACTGATGGCAACCCATGATGAAGAAACGGAACAGTTTTTCCGAGACACTGATGTCCACTGTGTCTTGTGCCCTCGAAATCCTGATGATGGTGGAAGCATAGTTCAGGATCTGCAGATCTCAACCATGTTTACTCATCACCAAAAGATTGTGGTGGTTGACAGTTCATTGCCTAATGGAGATCCAGAAAGGAGAAGAATTGTTAGTTTTGTAGGGGGTATTGATCTATGTGATGGCAGATATGATACTCCCTTCCATACCTTATTCAGGACATTGGACACTGCACACCATGACGATTTCCATCAGCCCAACTTTACTGGGGCTGCAATCACAAAAGGTGGTCCAAGAGAACCTTGGCATGACATCCACTCCAGGCTTGAAGGACCTATTGCTTGGGATGTCTTGTTTAACTTTGAGCAGAGATGGAGAAAACAAGGTGGTAAAGATCTACTTGTTAAGCTGAGAGAGCTGGAAAATGTCATCATCCCCCCATCTCCAGTTATGTATCCTGATGATCGTGAGACATGGAATGTCCAATTGTTTAGATCCATTGATGGCGGTGCTGCATTTGGTTTCCCTGAGACGCCTGAAGATGCTGCAAGAGCTGGGCTTGTCAGTGGGAAGGATAATATTATTGACCGAAGCATTCAAGATGCCTATATTAATGCTATTCGACGGGCAAAGAATTTCATCTACATTGAAAACCAATATTTTCTTGGAAGTTCTTTTGCATGGAATCCTGATGGCATTAAACCTGAGGAGATTAATGCTTTGCATGTAATTCCTAAGGAACTTTCACTTAAGATAGTCAGCAAGATTGAGGCAGGGGAGATGTTCAGAGTGTATGTTGTTGTCCCGTTGTGGCCTGAAGGAATCCCAGAAAGTGGGTCAGTTCAGGCAATATTAGATTGGCAGAGGAGGACGATGGACATGATGTATAAAGATGTGGTGCAGGCTCTTAGAGCCAAGGGAATTGAGGACGATCCTCGAAACTACCTGACATTCTTTTGCCTTGGCAATCGTGAGGTGAAGAAGCAGGGAGAATATGAACCATCAGAAAAACCAGAACCTGATTCTGATTATATAAGAGCTCAGGAGGCACGTCGTTTCATGATTTATGTTCATGCAAAGATGATGATTGGTGAGTGATTGCATTGACTTCTGTTGTTGCTGAATGTTTACCTGATCCACCTCAGTTGGTTTGTGGATTCATTCTTGCTATTTTTCTGTGCTATTGCACAGACCACCTATAGTTGGAGATCTTTTAAGTTTTAAGGCTTTCATAGGATGTCTGCAAAGTGCATATAATTAGGAATACATCTTAGATAGGAATTGAAAATAATTTTTCTTAGGATATTTAACTCTATTATCACTGTCATACATCTTGTTCCTTCAGATTTGTATCATTTCTTTGTTGCTTAGAATTCAGTTTAATGATTTTCGAAATATGGCTTTTGCAGTTGATGACGAATATATCATTGTTGGATCTGCCAACATTAACCAGAGGTCAATGGATGGCGCACGAGACTCTGAAATAGCTATGGGAGCCTACCAACCATATCACTTGGCAGCCAGGCAACCGGCACGAGGTCAAGTCCATGGTTTCCGCATGGCATTATGGTATGAGCACCTTGGAATGCTCGATGACACCTTCGCTCACCCAGAAAATGAAGAATGTGTCAGGAAGGTGAACCAAATTGCTGACAAATACTGGGATCTGTTTTCAAGTGAGACCCTCGAGCATGACCTACCCGGTCATTTACTCCGCTATCCTATTGCAGTCACCAATGATGGAGATGTAACAGAGCTGCCTGGAACCGAATTCATCCCAGATACTAAAGCACGGGTTCTTGGCACCAAGTCTGATTACCTCCCACCTATCCTTACAACTTAACAGGAACTCAAGCCCCATCCACAAGAAGATAGCAACTCTCCTCGTTCCTGTTTGTGTTTGAATTATTATGATTAGAAAAAAAATAAGCAAAAGCATTGACTGATCCTGTGAAGTTGGTTTGCCATGTTTTGCTTTCTTTTTAATGTTCTCGCCTTATGCTTAGTTCAGGATTTACCGAGATGTGTTGATACTTTTGTGTGATAACTGATGCTGACTGATCGGAACTCGTGTTTCTATTACTTTTTGTATCTATGTATTAATCATATAATGATAGCTTGTGTTAATCGTTGTTAAGTACTCGATTACGAGTTGAACCCGCATAGAATTTTCTTGGATGAGTGTCCTAGTCTCAAGTCTCAACACTTATTGATCTACTGCTTTTTATCCAGAACTACGGGACAAGAAGCCAATCACTTGATCCTATAACGGTACTTGAAGTTGAATGTATATAAACTGAGGCATTACTTAGAAGGCACGTGATAGAAGAAGCCGAATATGCTCAGGAAACAAGAGGCGTGCAAATCCAAAAATAAAAGGAAACTGCTAAGGAAGACAAAGGATCAAGTCCTTAGGAATCATTACGTTGAAATTTCGTGTCTAATTCACGTTCAAGGTCATGGAAACCATAAGTACTGGTAACGTGAAACGCGTTCCGATGGGAGGTTTTTTATGCAACAGCGACACACACACTCGTCAAGAAGGGTTCACGAACCTTTTAAACCATGCACATGTTTGAGCTCAGCTTTGTCCTTTTCGTATGTAAAACAAGCCAATCCATAGTCGGCTAGTGTTTATTCTACACTTGGCAATGCAAAAAGTAGAAGAGATTCTAACATTTGCTTCTACGTGTCCGCGAGAATTGATTGATAACGCACAGGTTCTTTAGCACTCGGAGATCTTGTGATCGTTAAGCATGCGTGAGTATAACCTGAAAAGGCCAAAAGGGTCGGTCCCCATCGTCGTTTTCGGGAGCTTCTCAGAGTCCAATTCTGGTGGGGAAACTTATGTGTACCTTCACAGCATCGTACGACACTTTGGGAGATGAAACATTTTAACCCGACAAGACGATTGGCAGATGCCATCTCTTGATAGAGTTCTGGTCTTGTGAATTATTGAGTCAATTCCATATCTGACACGACACATGGAGCTGATCGGTTGGTGTCCAAGTGGAAGGGAGGAAGTTCATGCAACATTCATGTCTCTAGCTGTGTGACTGGACCAGTTGGAGGTCCTTTAATGCCGTCGTATCCTTGTAGATATTAGGTGTCTGTAATGTATGGTAAAGCAAGACTAGAAAACATAATGTCTTGTGGACGTGTGGTCGAGAGAGATGCCAAAAATATCTCTTCCACCCATCATAGGTTAAGTTTCATACATTCATTTAATGATACTTCGGACTATTACAAATTTCTGAACTTGGGATTGATAAAAGTGAGAAAGGATATATAGTTGAAAAATGAATCTTCTAACTTTTAGATGGTTATTCTTATTTTGATTATAACTTTTTTCATGTGATGAGTTCTACATAGAAGAACTTGATCTTTGATGTTCTCTTTTGTTTAGTTCAATTGGTAAAAGATGGCTTTTTGCTAAAAATAGGGCAATATGACTATATGACTTGCCATAGGATTAGCAATCAATTGCTTGGTGAGTCTTCTTAGAACTTAGATGTATAGCAAATATAATTTTATACTATTCCAAGTTGATGATCCAAAGTTTGACCAAAAATTCTTTTTTCATAACCCCATTTTGACCCCAAACAAACCTCACCCACCTTCGACGGTCCTATTCCTTTCTTCGCCTTCTTTCACCTTTCTTTTGCATTGCCTTTTGCGTGTGGGTCACAACTTACGAACCCACAAATCGTAGAGAAACAAATCACGTTCACACCCTTCGACTCGATAAGCCACAAGAAAAGTCCCAGACCGCAAAGACCTCCGTTATATATAATAATGATAAGCCCCGTAGAATCTCACTGCACATACCAACTTGTACAAACAAAACTAACCCAACCACTTCGTGCCCATACATTGAACTTCCTCTTGTTCTGTTTCTCGTCTCTCTCTCTCTCTCTCTTGTAAGTTTGTTTTGTACTGTGTTTGCTTCTGTTGTTTTAACATGGCGTCTATTCTAAGCTCTCAAGGTTTGGTCTTCGCCACTGCCATGGTAGTCTCCAGTACAGCACTTTATCTTGCTCTTACCCACCTCTCCAAGAATGACGATTCTGAATCTTCAGCCAACAAGTTGCGCTCTTGCTTGTGCACAGGTACATGGGTTTTCCTTCTTCTTGCCAAAACTAGAAAAAGATTTGATCTTTCTGGGAGCTTAGCTCTGTCTCTGTCACTTAGCTCTGTCTCTGTTTTTGGTCTGTTCAGAGGGTAAGAAGAAGAAGAAGAAGAAGAAAAGAGTGCGATTTGCAGACAATGTGAAGGACACAAAAGGGAATGGAAAAGTGTACAGGAAAAAGATGGAGAAATACTTGATCGTCGGGAAAGAGAAAGAAAACCCAGTTCCAGGATTTGAAAGAACTTGCAGAGATCAAATCAAGAAATTGCCAGATAACAGGATTGCTTTGTACAGTGGAATTCTCAGGGACAGAGTTCACAGAATGGAATGCTCATTTTGACCGCTGACTCTGAGTAAGTTAGTCGACTAGATTATTAGTTTTTAAAAAAATATTTTTAGGTGTTTTTTTTTGTATGTAAATATTAGAGTTTTGTCCAAATTCTGAATTTTTTTAATTGGCAAAGCTCTGTATTTCTCCATATTAAATTGTCAATTTATAATTGCTAAAAGGATTTTTCAAAAATAGCGTGTGGATGACAAATATTAGCGGATATTCTAGAAATTTTATTTTTCTTGGATCCTTTTTTCCATTTATTATTATTAGTTGTTACTTTGTCAGATTATGGAAAATATTCTAACTTAATTTAATAGATTGGTTGCGTATTATTGAACCTCTTATCAATAATAAATTAGGTATTGCACCAATTACGTATAAATTATATGTTTTGATAATTAATAAAATAATTACAATTTACTTAGCCAAAAAAAAGTATATATACTTCAAATGGGTCGAAACTTGTGATTTAAAACACATAAATTTAATTAGTCAATCTTTTTAAAATTGATTAAAAATGAAAACTTAATATCGAAAATTTAAAAATAGGGAAAATAAAAATAAAATTTCTCTTTTTATAAGTAGAAATGAATAATGAGTTTGAACAACATTTTATAATAGAATGAAATTTTCAAACAAATGCTAAGCTACATAGTCAAAATCCGTACGCCGTGACCGGTAAAACAAATGGACCACACAATGTCACTACTAGTGCGTGAAACAATTGCAAGTGGGCAAGTTGTCTAGGTAAGCCAGCAAGTTTGACCCAAACTAGATATGTCTCTTCTCTTGTGTGGATAAGATAGGGATAACGTATCTATTCGGCCCGACCCAATCTTATTG
>JAOTAZ010000005.1:5531325-5541750 GCA_025629785.1 Erythroxylum oxycarpum
TATCAAAGGTATAATTGTTATTTATTATACATTATATTATATTCCATCACTCTTTCGAACAATATTTCACTATATTGCATTATGAACTCTTCCATCCCTCTCAAACAATTTTTTATTATATTACATATTTACATTCTATTCCACTATAAACCATTCCATTAATCAATATCTAATTAACCAGGTCCTTGGACCAAAAGGTTGATCCCCAACCCTAAGAGCCCCCAGTCGTAGGCCCGACCACCGCTGGAGGATTGAATCATGGTTTGATCTTGGGCAGCCCCTAGCAGAGCGGTCATTTCCTCCCATTACTAGGAGTCGAACCTTGAATTTTAGACCAAATGACCCTGCTAGTTGACCACCCAAGCTACCCGTGCGGGCTTAAATTCAGTAGCGAAGCTACTGCTTGGTGAGGGTGGGCATTTGGCCACCCTCAAAATTTTTTTTATTAAAAAAGAATAGAAGATATGTAAATGACTATTGTGGATTGGATACATTGCCCCCCCTGAATTGGATATATTGCCCTCCCTGAAATAAATTCTTGGCTTCGCCACTGCTTAAATTAACCAGGTCCTAAATGTACGTGACGATAGGTTAAAACATGATAATGAGGACATAAATCTTATGCCTTAAAGGCTATATTTAGTTAGACGTAAGATTTTTAATGGAATAAAATGATTTATAATAAAATGAAATGTAAGTTAATGTAATATTAGAAAATTGTTGTTTTGAATAGATGAAAGAGTTCATAATGTAATATAGTGAAATGTTGTGTCTTATTTTACATTTTATTATAAATTTTTTAAAATAAGAAATAACTTATTTTTATTATTTAGGATAGAATGAAATATATTGTGAAACTCTCTATTTTTATCACATTCTTTTCCATTTTATTATAAACCTTCTGATAAATTGATAGAATAATATTTGAGATAAATAACCAACCTAACATCGCTTAAAATAAATGCACTTTCTATTTTCTTACCACATATTTACATGTCTATATATATGTTTTTTGGAAAGAATATTTACAAGTCTATTTATTACTTTAATTTCCCAAAGAAAAGAACACATGCAACCGAGTGACAAACTCTCCATCTTTGCTCCAATGGCTATTCCCTCTATTTTGAGCTCAATATCTCCAGTAATCAACTCCAAAGTATCTTCTTTATCTTTTCGGATTAATCAAACCCGTCCGTTTCTACCACCTTCTGGAGCGAATCCCAGTTCGCCACATCGGCGGCGGTTGCTCCTTCCTTCTCAGGCCTTGTCCCCTCAACCGCCACCACAAACCGACCCACCTCCTGAAAATGGCTCTAATCGGCTCAAAGGTTCAATCTTTATCGATATTTTAGCTTTTAAACTCGTTTTATTTGTGTTTTTAATACGAATTCAAGTTGTTAAAAATATTTGTTGAAACGAAATTAAGACCAAAGTTTGTCTTCTCTTGGCGGTTGAGATAGTTTTAAACGGTCAGTTGTGTGGTAGAGTGGTGCTGTATTAGCATTTGGATTGCTTTCTCAAATTTGAAGTTCAAAAGATACAGTTTGGTTGGACTAGTGTCAAATTTGGTACTTGTTGTACAGCCTATTTTGTTAGAATTAGTTTTTCTAATTATTTCATGGACATAGATGGATTAGTTTGATTGTTTTAATGTGGGGAATAGTTATATTTATTTAGGATTTGTATGATTGTTTAAATTCAGTCTTTCTGAGTTTTCGAGAGGAAGATAACTAAAGATTTGAACTTTGGCCTATTTGCATTAGAAGAGCCTATTTTTTTTACTAGGTGATGCATATAGTAATATGGCTGTTCTCTTATGAATTTTATCCCGGTGCAGGTGTTGTTGTATCCATGTCCAGACTTCAGGATCGCGTTCAAATCTTCTTGGCTGTTCTTTTTTGGATGTCCCTGTTCTTCTGGGCTTCTGTCTGGGATAAAAGGAATACTGGCCGCGGTAGGTCAAACAAAGGATCTCGATTTAGAAGATGAAGTAGTAAGCATTTGACCTGTGTATATGCATACATGTGTATACGCATACATGCTATTGTTAGATGTAGTGGTTGGTAGTTAGATATAAATGGCAAAATGCAAAACACTATATAGGTGCTTATTGTAATCTTGTTCTTTGTCTCAACCAAATCAAATTGAAAATTGTTGAAATGAATGCGTTTCAAGTGGAATTTTCACATTCAGGATAGCGTATGGAAAAGAAAAACTGCCCTTCTCTGGAGACTGTTTATGTGATTCAGGTGTAGCAAAGAAAGAGATGCATTTTGTAGCCTTCCTTGAGGATGATTTACTATCTCTTCATGTCTTCTCAATCAATTATGTGCCTAGGTTTTGATGGAATATAGAAAACTATTAATTAGATTGCTGCAAGTTGGGTTTCTCCAACTGCAGATCTTTAGCCTTGATCTCACATGATCATCATTATTTTATGAAGACCTGTATTCATTCTTTCAAATGAGCCTATACAATCTCATAGAAAAATTGCATAAACATTAATCTGAATGTTATTGAAGAAGAGAGGTATATGTTAATTTGAAAGAACGAATTCTTAAGAATGCATCATTCATTACAAGTTTTAAAGAGTTCATGACCATATGATTTGATAAGGGGCTGACTTCTCAGTGCAACTAGAGCCGGGGTTCACTCAAAGAAAAGAACTGCTATGAAACCACTTGTATTGAGACATAACAAATACCTGAAATTTTGATGGTCTCCCAAACACAAAAATGTTTTGTTCTTTCTGAATGCATGTCCTACACAACCTTGTCTTTTGTTTTTAATGACCACAGGGATTTCCATCATTTATTAACATTATTTTATGAAAGTACTAAGAAGTCATTAAAGTGATACATGATGCTACTCCTTGCATCAATCAATAATAGGCCTCATTAGTAAAATGATGGTAAGAAATAACATCTGAGTTTACGTTATAAAGCATTACTCTATCAGCATTGGCTTGGTTACATTTTGCTTTTCCATCCTTCTGTTCATAATGATTTCCTGACCTTAGAAGATCATGTTGACTGAAACAAAAAAATGTTTTATAGTTAAGTTATTGACTGGGGAGAAAGTATCTATGCAAGCATGCAAGTTTACTGCTTTCCAAGTGCAAAATGGTAGGCTATACAAAACTTCCGAGGATGAAGTGTTCTCATTCAAGAATAAAGTACTCATGGAAAAATTAACATGAAATGATAAGCTCTAAGCCTATACTTTAATATCATTTTTTGTCAGACCATCTAAAGCAATCACCTTCAATTCCATACTAGGTTTGCAGTCTATAGCAACACTTGTGATTGTCTCGTTTAGTGCCACATAAGACACACATACAAAAGCACCATCAGTTTGGCTTCTACATCGTACAGTCTCGAAGAAGGGGGCAACCTGGGTTGGCATTTGAGATGGACAGTAATGTATCTTTTTCTTGTTTCCTTTCTAGCAAGACATGAAGGCCGTCCATTTCTTAAGCTATATTTGGTAAATAATACTCTAGAACTCTGTTGGTCCTACTGATGGCCTATGATCAGTATCTCTAGGGGCTGCCTGACTTGATATGGACACCTCTTTGCAATGAAAAAACCCATGGAGTATTTGAATGCTTAGATTTCATCTGCTTGCTTGTTTCGTTAGACTTCCCTGTTACTTCCAGTACACACTTAGCACTTGGATTTCTCAACTTTGGAGGTTTTACAATGTTCTTTGACCTTGTGCTTCATAAACACATTTTGAAGCTTTATCTTGAATTGTAATATCCAGGCTTGTAGATGCATTGTGTGTGATGATCTTTATTAACTTGTTCCCATAAGCATGCTCTATGGAGCTCTTCGACCCCTATCTTAAACTCATGGCTTCCTCACTCTAATGACGCCTCACATGAGCCGCTTCAAATTATCCAGACGACATAACAAATCTCTTCAACAGGATCCTTGAATTCTCTAACGTCCTTTTCATGAGGCAACCAAGAAAATCACCATCCAGGCTTTGCAAGGAAACAGCCTCCAGAATACCAAGAAGAGTAGACCATTAGTACCACCTCACAGCAACAAACTGGAACCAAAGAAACACGGTGGTGATCAAGAAAATGAACAAGAACGTAGTTCAACAATCCAAAAACTATTTTCAAGTTCTGGTTTGGGAGAAGAGTAGTAAAGAAAGATGATGAAGATGAAAGATGTACACTGCAGACACTGGTAGATAGTGGAGTTGGTAGTCGAGGTGGTGGCAGAAGATTTGGAGGTGGTGGTGATGAATAAGACCTGTTCAGGCGTGATAGTACTGATGAATATTACCAGAAATGGATTGAAGTGAATCCTGGCAATGCACTTCTACTTGGCAAGTAAGCAAAGGGTTGAAAGAGGTATAAATATGTTAACCAACCATGAAATTTATTAACTTTCTAGTTCTTGATCGTAGGCATTTATGATTGATCAAACATCCTTTTTCTCTCTCTTGTTACATACTTATCTATGACTTGCTAAAACCTTTGGTTAGCATCCTTATAGAACTGGAAAAAGTTTAAGAATTTTTCTGTGTCATAATTGAACCTAAAGATTTCCCTCTTTTGATTGTGCCTTCAGCTATATCTTGGCTTCGTTTGCTATAATTCTTTGGTATGCTGAAGAAGATGACGCTGAAAATGAAGAGACCTGACATAAAATTCACCCCAATGGTCGAACTCTACCTAGTCTTTTTGAACGGAAATCCTTAGTACATTCTTTTACATGGAGCTTCTTAATGTCTGCTGCAAGGGGTTGCTGAAATATAGTGCGACTTTTCTGATGTGAACTTGGTGTCATGTTTACCATCCAAAAGACTTGCACTTTTTTCCTATGGATCTTTTCTTTTTCCTCTCTTTTTGGGTTGAGAGATCTCTTCCTGGTTGTAACATTCTTCAAGTAACTTTTCCCAGAGCTCCTTTGTTCAAGTACTTTGTCTTCTTTGCATATTGCTTTCAAAGGGGGATGAAAGATTAACGAAACAAGGTATGAATTTCACGTCATATGTTGTAACTTATTTATGCTTAAATTTCCATTTGTATGGTATAAGGAAATTAGCAATCATGCATACTAACAGTAAGGCCGAACTGAGTCTAGGCCTCCTAAGTCCGAGTTTGAACCCAAAAATCATTTGGGATTGTATACCTTAGCTCTAGTCAGACCAAGTAAAACTTATTTTTGTCTATTAATTTTAAATTAATTTAGTCAATTTCTTATAATTAATTAGGTTTGGGAAGAATTTGTCAACTCCAAATCCGATCAAATCTAAGAATTTAAACTCATCGAACTCTTTTTTCCATGCGTGAACCACGCAAGAAGCTCTAATTGTACTACATGTCGGTTAGTACAAAAGCTTGCAAAATTTCCTCTCTTCTACAGGAACATCCCTATAAAACTATGGCAGCAGGAGATCATATTTCTCACACAGTATCTGAATCATTATGAATATAGTGTAATTTAATGTTAAGTTGCTTGAAAGGTCCAAGTTAACATGCTTAAACAATAGAGTTAGGTTATTGTTATAGTAGGCCTGTGATTCATGACTGAGCACCAATTCTAAGAGCTATGTTTCAGAAATCATGGATGGTATTAAACAATTGACTAGTCTATGACGTCGGGTAACCCCCGTTAATTCGTTCCTTCATGATTTGACGTGCTAAACATTTCCTTAACCTAATGCCATGTACTTCTTAAGAGTGATCTTCTTATGCACTAAGTCTACATTAAGATGAGAAAACCTTACCTAGGCCAAGTCCAAGTCCAAGTTCTGTTCTTTACAATCCACAAATCTGAATTCTGGATATTCTTCTTTTGTGACCTGAAGTTATTGGTAAAACTTGCCCCTTTCTGTCTCCTTTCACTCAAGTTGTCAATGATAACCTCATATTATTACTTTTCTTCAACTACTGGTGTTGTCTTTTGCACGTTAGCGTTTATTTATTTCCATAATGTTGTCTTGAAAGTGACATATTGTCGGGTCGGCGATTAGGTATGGTGCTGGTCAACCCGATCTTAATCTAACCAGAGTTAATAGAGAAAAAGCCTTTTAAGACGGTCGATTCAATCAGATTATTGGTATAGACGACATGACTCGTTGCCAATTCCATTTCTAAGGGAATTTAGACTGTTGGTAGAGCGTAGCTGATAATAAGAGAACTTGAATGTGACTTCAAAATTATGCAGGATAATTAAATTAAAAGATGAGGATATAATTATAAATTAGGCCAAGTTGGATTTGTTTGAAGAAGAGCCACAATTCAAAGGTTTTTTTTGAGATTCGTTATGTAGGGTAAACATTATTGAGTAGATGTGAAAGCTTCATGAGTATTAATTGCCCTGAACAGCAATAAGAACTGCTCATAAGAATTCTACAATTCCTGGATTGAAGCCTCTGGTTTCTTTAAAAACATGTCAACCTCTAAAACTGCTTTCTGTCATCTGGAACCTTGCTGCTCAACATTTGATAGAGATGTGTCTGTATTGAGATCAGTAAGACCAGAAGTTGAACAATCTTTCATGTTCCATCTTAGGAAAGAGTAGGTGCGTGTAGCTGATTCGGAAGGAGTTGGTGGCTCAGGCACAGCACAAAGACCTTCAAGCATCTGGACAACTTTGGACATGGGAGGTCTCATATACATATCATCTTGTATGCACCATAATGCAACTTTGATGAGACTCACCACCGTTTGTTCATTTCCATCCATTCCAAGCTTTGGATCCGCGATTTCTTCCAATTTTCCTTCTTCAAACTTCTTAAAGGAATAGGAAGGAAAATGGATCTTCTCTGAATCTTCTTCCGTAACATAGTTCCTCCTGCCTCCAATGATCTCAAGCAACACTATGCCATAGCTATACACATCAGTCTTCTCTGATATAGGATTGTTAGTGATCCATTCTGGTGCAAGATATCCCCTTGTACCCCTTACCGTAGTATAAACAAGACTATCATCGCGACTCATTAGTTTTGCCAGACCAAAATCTGATACTTTGGCAGCAAAATTATCATCAAGGAGTACATTTTGAGGTTTTATATCACAGTGTACGATCTTTGACTCGCATTCCTCATGGAGATAAGCTAAACCTTTTGCTGTACCAAGTGCGATATTGTACCTTGTATTCCAATCTAATAAGACGCTCGCTTCATTCTTCTTGAAGAGCCATTTATCCAGAGACCCTTTTCGCATGTATTCATAAACAAGAAGTCTGTGAGACCCCTCAGCACAGAATCCTTTGAGTTTGACCAGATGAACATGGTGAATCCTGCCTATGATGCTCACTTCAGCTCTGAATTCTTTTGTTCCCTGTCCAACGCCCTCCAATTTTTTGACAGCCACTTGTGTGCCGTCTTGAAGCGTACCCAGGTAGACTGAGCCAAATCCTCCCTGGCCAATCTTCATTGTGAAGTTCTTAGTTGCTGTACAGAGATCACTGAAACTATAGCGGACAGGCATTCCAGATAAACCATCCAAAAAACTATCATTTTCCAAGTTTTCTTCAGGAAATTCCAGCAATCTCTTCTTTCTTCGATGGAACCAGAATCCCAGATATACTAAACCAGCAATGACAACTGTTGTCGTAGCAACTATCATTACAATCGACCAGACCTGTTTCGATTTAGTTTTTCTACTTCTGAAATTTAGAGCTCCACTTGAGACCTTAATGTATGAAATGTAACCAGAAGAGCCCTCCTGAGAGCGAGTAAAGCTTCCTAGTTGATCAAACAGAAAGCAACCACCAGTGCCTTCATGAAAGAACAGCACAACACAAGAACAATTCCGACGGCAAGCTTCTATGCATGAATTTAAGTTGGATTCTGAGAGGGGTGTCACAAATTTCAAGGCAAAGTAATCGAGTCTCTCACCTACGTGCAAAAGTTCACTTGAAGAGCTATTGCAGGCTGACACCGCTGGAGGTCTGCAACCAAACTGGGAATTAAGAAGTGAAGGGCATTGGCACCAGTTATCAAAATAGCAAACGTAAAACGGGTCACACGGCTCAGGAACTCTGCAGGAATCTTGCGGTATCCTATTTGCTTCAGTGGTTCCTTCCCTTCCGTTTTGAAGATCATAGAAACCAATGGCCCCATTTGATCCTAAAACAAGAGCCCAAGTAGCATTTTGAACAGAGTTTTTATCAATTATGAACTGCCAAAGCAAAACTTTCCTCTCGTCATAGAAATTCCATGAATTAGAGACTACCAATGCAGAGTAAACACTGCCACCGACACTGTCGTTGGTTTTCCTACTGTCATTTCTCAAGGACCAATAGACTTGCGGAGTTCTGTAACCTCCATACAGAACCAAATCACCAGACTTGATCACAAGAAAATTGAACAGTTTATTCTTGTTGGGGAAACTTTGGAGTTTCATCCCTTCCACAAACTCCTGACTAGGTAAAAGAGTGTCCGTTGGGTGGCTAAAGCTTTGCCAAAGAACTTTTTCATTATCCCCAAGCAACACCAAGTTGCCTGACTCCCTCAACTCCATTGAAGTAGCTCTTTGACCTCCAGTATAACTGGACCAGGCTAAACCATTTCCCCTTTGCAGATAAGCATTCCCAGTTTCATCAAACACAAATTTATCAGAATGATCCACCAAAAGGCCTCTATTAGCAGTCCAAACCACCTTGGCACTGGTAATGTGCTTTACAACAAGCACAAATAGATTAACATCAAGGGCAGTATAGAAGCCAAAACCAAAAGTTGAGTTCTTGGACAGCAAGAATAAGCCACGGTTCCCAACAGATTCCATCTGAGATATTTCAAAACCAGGATATATGAGGCCTTGATGTGGAGGGCCGGCTGTACATGTCTTGAGCATCAGAAGTAGACACAAAAAACAGACTCTGAAATGGAATAAACGCAAAATTTCCATAGCTGAACCATTATAACGGCTCCAGTCCATTCCGAAACCAGTTCACACGAAACAATTTCTGGATTTTGAGGCTTGTTATCCAGAAAGAGAGGTGAGAGATGGTACAAACATATGATACGACACAAAGAGTCTTCACTTTAAACTTTGCCACATTTCCTCGACTGCGTAAGGACAGAAAAGTTTGATACTTACTCGAAGAAGACAACTTGATAAATCCATTAATGGGAAGAGAACTATACACGGCACTAAACTAGTCCACCGACAAATCTTACTCATGTTCGATGACGACCATCGTTCCTCAACAGCTTACTTAGCAGGAAAAAAGGAAGATGACCCAGAAGAGATTAATAAGAAGCTACGTGGTTTGTCAAAAATGGCTTCTTGGCTCCTGAAGGCTGAAGCAAGGAAAAGGACAAAAGCAGAAGAAGAAAAAGCTGAGAAAATTTTGAACATGTGTTGTTTTTGCTTTGCTTTTCTTGAAGAACAAGTGGGCAGAACAGCCGTCGAGGAAACTATTGAAGGCAAGACTAAAATTTTCCTAGACCATGAGTCGTATGCCTCTTGTTTACAAAGAAGGCGACAAAGAAAGGAGGTGCCATGACGTCCTTCATGTATCAGTTATCAGTTTCAAAGTTTCGTCTGTAGTGATTTGGAACAAGAACTAGTGCAGTCTTAATTTCAAAGGTGCTGGACTGCTGGCGGTGGGGTTGCCTTCGCATGTGTTTTCTTCCATCTTTTTCACTCTTGATTTTTCTTAAACTTTGTGCCTCCATGAAGTTGATCAAAAATTCAAAAACATACTTGAAGTAGAGCGGACTCCAAAACTCACAAGTATTTGTAATGTGGCCATATCATGATTTGGACACTTACACTATCATGGGAATGCTTCAGAGGTCAACTCGTGCCTCGCGAGGCGGTGGTTGCTGGAGCCCATCTACCTTGATAGCGAAATTTCTTCTAATTCGCAGAACAAAAAGTGATGTCAATATGGAGATTGATGTTATTTTGATGTAAATGGATACAATTTATTTTTTAAATACCGTAAATTATTATAATATTAAATATAATAAAATTCTTTAGAAAAATGGAAATCTAAAGTTGAAGTTAGTGAGTTACATTTTTATACTTTTTAAAATAAAATTGAATTAAAATTACTTATAATTTTATTAAAATTTTAAGTTTAAAGTTAAGGTTAAGTCTCGCGGTATTTAATAAAGATTTTTTTTTGTAATTTAAAGGTTGGTTATGTACAATTGGTAATCTTCTACCGACTCTCACAAAGCAGCTAGTCTTGTGTATTAATGTGGGCACTCTATTATGATATTCAACTAACTCATAATTTTAGATATTTGGATGTGTTTGTTGAATGTGATAATAAAATTGTTGTCAAGATGTTAACCGGTGGTGTTCAAGCAAATTCAGGTTGTTTGTATCTTGTTGCCAGAATTCTAGACTTGCTGCAGAGATTCCATAATGTGAACCTCACTCACATTTATTGATAAGGGAACTTTGCAACTGACTCCCTTTCTTATCTTGCTTTTAGTTTT
>JAOTAZ010000005.1:5545307-5556745 GCA_025629785.1 Erythroxylum oxycarpum
AGAATGAATTTTCTAAGATAAGGTTTGAATAACTCATGCATAAGGGATTGAAAAGTTGCAGGAGCATTCATGAGACCGAAGGGCATTACCATGAATTCGTAGTGCCCCTCATGAGTTCGGAACGCTGTCTTGGCTATGTCTCCCTCTTTTACTCTAATTTGATGGTATCCTGACTTCAAATCAATCTTAGAAAAAATCTTGGACCCTCCCAATTCATCAAAAATCTCATCAATACAGGGAATTGGGTACTTATCAGGTATTGTCAACTTATTCAACGCTCTGTAATCTACACACAATCTCCACCCACCATCCTTCTTTCTTACTAGCAACACTAGACTATAATAGGGACTATTACTCGACCTGATGATGCCTGAGTCTAACATGTCCTTAACTAACTTCTCAATCTCATTTTTCTGATAATAGGGGTACTTGTAGGGTCTAGCATTCGGAGGTTTGGAGCCAAGCTCCAACTAAATAGTGTGATCAGTAGCCCTGTTCGGTGGAAGTTGGGTGGTAGGAACAAACACTTCTGAACTTCACCAATACCTTTTGGATTTCTTCCCCAACTGTAGAGTCTGCCTGGTAGTCACATTGTACCTTTTCCAACTTCAGTACCTCCCTCTCCATTACTACCATTTCTTCATACAACTCTCCCTGTCCTCCATATTCTAGAAGGAAGCCCCTCTGCCCCATGCTGTAAGAGTTTAACAGCAGTCTTGAGTGACGTTACTGAGGCCTTCGAACCCCGCTCCCCATACAGTTTGACTTTCTGCCCCTCCTGACTGAACTTCATTATCTGTTTTTTCCAATTGATCAAGATGTCTCCTAATGTCTCCAGCCACGCTACCCCAAGGATGACATCAACACTTTGCATTTCAAAGGGAAAGAAATCTTGTTTCACCAACATACCTTGTACATGGAGCTCTACTCCTTTGCAGATGCCCGCACTCTATACCCGACAATCATTCCCCAATCTAATTTTGAAGGGTTTCGTGCCACTCACTTCCATCTTCAAGTCGTCGACTAACCTTCGTCTTATGAAGTTATGCAATGCACCACTGTCGACTAGGATTATTACTTCCGTTCCGGATATTACCCCTCTGATTTTGAGAGTTTGCGGACCCACTATACCTTTGAGAGAAGTAACCGATAGCTCCAACTCTAGTAAGGGCTGAGCGACTTCTTCGGGTGTATAGGGCTGAAGGCACATCACCTGATTGACTAGCTCATCTTCTTCTTCCTGTAACTCCACCGGCTGTTCTTCATCAGCTAGGAGGATGTGAAACTGCTTCTCCTCGCATACATGCCCTAAAGTGTACTTCCCGTCACAACGGTAGCAGAGTCCCTGCTGCCTCTTACGTTGTAGCTCTTCAGCGGTCAATCGCTTGAATGGAAAAGATTGCTCTCTTTGGAAACTCCGTCGGCCTTCATTACTTGAGCTAGCACCCCACTTCTCTGGCGATCGACCTGGCGCCGGACCATTTCTGGAGTTGAGACTCACTGTCGGAGTCGAGGCTTTTCCCTCTTCAATCGGCCTACGATTGGACACCCTGGAAGAAATCTGCAGATTAGGGTTCACCGATGGAGCAGCCTTCACGCCTCATATGTGGGGACTCGACATCCCCGATCCACCAAGAGGCCTCGGCATTTTGTTGCTGCGGGAGGGCTGATCCAACAAATCCCAATTTCTTCCCTCCGTCATCTGGGCCAGCTCCATCAACGACTCGGGTTGAACCATCTGAACCTCGACCCGTATGTCGTCCTTCAGCGCATTCGTATAAGCTGCTGTTACCACCTCTACAGAGACGTCCCTCAGCATTGAAGTCACCACCTCAAACCGTCGATTATAATCAGCTACTGTCCCTGTCTACTACATTTTTAGTAGTTCCGCTAGTGGATTTCCCACCGATGAGCTACCAAATCTTCGAATCACCGCCCTCTTAAACGACGCCCATTTCGCTATTGGCGACCAGTTTTGCCTCCATTGATACCAACTTAGAGCTTCACCTTCCATACACACAGCGGCTGCTGGTAACCACCGATCATGTGGCACTCCGTTCAACTCAAAGTAGCGCTCCACCCGAAACACCCAGCCAAACGGGTCTTCTCCATAGAATAGAGGGATTTCAAGCTTCCGATAGCTCTTCTCCCCTTGTACCGGATCAGCTTGTGCAGATGTCTCACCCTCGAATTTTCGCTTTGATACTTCTTCAACCTCACCCCGACTTCCTTATTTTTCCCTTTATTTTCCGTTTTCCTTAAGATTTCGAATATAGATGCATTGTCCCCAGCAACCTTATCAAACTTAGCTTCAACTCTCGCAATATCCTCAACATCTCCTTCTCAACGTTATCAACTCTAGCTTCCATTCTCGTAAATACCATTCCCTATCACTGGCTCGCTTTGATACCAATTTGTTAGAGACTACCTGCTCTAACACTAATTCAACCCAAACAATACTGTCCTGCACTATAAATCAACACACAGTAGCCAAAGAACAAGCACGCACAGTAGCAGTAAAATAAGAATGGATATGGAATAGAGATGAATAGAAATGAATGGGATGAAAGTCAAATATTATTTCCGAGCTAGACTTTGAGGGCTAGCCAAACCTCCCTACAATTGTCACTCAAGATGTCATAATTGAATGATTCCCAATCATTCGCTCCTAACAACCTTATATTCTCTCATCCTAACTAATTCCCACCTGAATCATCTCTCCCTCTCATTCTCCATTTTACCCCTTCACACATTACCTGTATTCCTATCTGTCACACCTCCCCTCTTCTTGCTATACTTGTGCTGAAATCTAGTCTCTACAGTTTTCATACCATGTTGTGCCTAATTAATGTTGTTAAGATTATGCAAAGTTAGTCCAATTATAATATCCTTGATAACAAGGAGATTCTCATTCACTGTTAAAAACAAACTGAGGAATCTATGTTGGGAATAGTGCTACTTGCTTCAGGATGAAGGGAGAACAGTTTTTCTATGGCTCCCATGTTATATCCCATGCTTTTACTCTGATAATGGATCCTTTTGACATCTTGAAGGATCTTACTAATTTTCTTTCTGTGGGTTATTTTTGTGAGTTTGTTTCAGTCTTTTGAATAAAACAATTATGCATAATACTTCTCCATTTTTTATATGTTGTGAATGCACTGGTTCAAGTAGTCAAGTGAGGAAGATAACATTTAATTGTGAGGGAGTGAAATGTTAACGTTGGATCTAGTTATGGGTCTGGGTTGAGGATTAGTTGTGTGTTTCTTGCGTTTACCAATTTTGTACCAGCTCAGAAGGGAACTGGAGGACCTAATGTTGAGTGAAACTCAAGTTTGATATTTTTCTGAATAATCCTAACGTCTGTACAATGATGGCTTCAAATAGCCTTAGGGAAATATCCAACTCCTAGAAGGCAGGACACGACACATGTATCCAAGACCCCGCTACTAACTTAAAAATAGAAAACTGAATTTGACGAATTCACAATAACAGTGGAAATAAAATAGCTACATTAAATTTAACTAATGCTGCTTAGTTGATTGATGTCACGTTGGACTGTCCTCTGAACCTGCCATGATGATATCTCTGATAATGTTTATAGAGCGTTGGCCTTGTAACATGAAGCTTTTACAAGTGGTTTATATGCTCAAATGTTCGGAGCCCTAGATAGAGTAAAACTATTTGCTTTAATTCAGGTCTGTAAGAAAGAAGAAAAGTTTTCTCTGGTATTCTAATTTTCCAAATTTCTTGTTAATGAAGTTTTTTTTGGGCAACTAATAAATATTTCATTGTATGGAATACCGTCCCTGACATAGTGTAGGATATCATTTATTTCCAGCTTTATCTATTTTCCGTAAATGCCATCTGAATTATCTATTTAAACTTTTTTTTTTGGGATGTTCCAAAATAAAAAAGTAGAAGTTTTTTCCAATGCAAATCATTGATTCATCCCTTTTCTTGCATCAACTAGTTCCATCTATATTTACTTTTTCAAGAGCTTAAAGGGATGGTCACAAAGCTGGCTTCTTATTGTAAAGCTCTAATTAAGTATACCATACTTTTTTTTTTAAAAGCATACCATACATTTGCATCTTGTTTCCTTAGGTTACTGGTAGATATATCACATACTACTTTCATGTTGCTAAGATAGGTAATGATAGATTAGCTTTGGGTTTCATTGGTCTTCTGCATTTAAACCAAAATCTAAATATTTGTTTGCTGCTATCGGTGGTGTTGGTTTCACGCATTTGTTGAATTTTACCATCTTTATAGGACGATATCTTTTTGCGTTTTCACTCAATAGTTGATAAGCAGTATATTATAAAACATTAGTGTTTTAGGAGGGCTTGTCTTCTGATTTTTCTAGAAGTACAGATTGTTTTGCAGATTTTCCACTTTGTTCTATCGACTTACTGCAGTGTCTGTTGGTGCCATTTTTACAGCAAGGCCCATAATTTTGTTGATAACTTTATACTACTTGTAACTTCATGCTTGCCATCTTTCTCTCTGTAAATGGTGTACACTTTTGTGTTTTGATTCTTGAGTTTGGTTTCAGTATTTGTGGTGAAGAAATTGGAAAAAATGAGTATCTGTCTATTTTTTCTGTGTTGTTGTACAAGTTCCAACTAATTTTTAGCTTTCGAATTCCTTGCCCTATTCTCAAGCTTTCTTCTCTTTTGCTTTTCTGGTAACTACCACAAGCTGTGGTTGTAAAATTGTACATCTTGAATCATAACTGGTCCTTTTGATTTTTGCAACGAATTGCAGTTTTCTTTTTTATGGGATTTAATTATTCCTGTCATTCCTCCTGTTCCCTAACCTTTGGATTGTTTAGTCACAGTATGTTTGCTATTGTTTTTCGTTCTCTCCTTACCCCTAATGGTCTCCGCTATTTGTTGAATCCATATTTTCTGTTAGTCTTTTGCGTCAATGAGTTTTGTAGCATAAAAAAGGTGATTTCTTATGTTCAAAGTAGGTGCAGTGAGGCTTTATATGTGGAGTTGATTATTACTTCATTACTTCCATTATTGCCTACCATGATTATGGAATATACCTTTTTAATTTGTTGTCAATAACTTTAAGAGAACTTTGTAGGTACAACACATTTGGCAGACATTGAAGACATTTTTGTTAATATGCTAAATTCCTTCACCTTGCATTGTATATCTGAAATTATCTGAATCCATAATTGTAGAATAAGTATGCAAGTTTGCTCCTGAAAAGTATAATTTAGACACGCCATATAGTGAATGCCTGAATGGAAGAGATTGTGATGATAGTTTCCATCTCTTTTCTAATTTATTGAGACTTTGTCCTACAACGTTAAGCTAGCACAGCCCTATATTTTCCTGATGCATTTGGGATTTTACTACTTTAAGTACATCTGAAGTGCTCAGGGAGGAGTCAAACCGTAGTTGATAAGGAAGGGACTTTCAGTGAAAGGTTCCATATCCCATCTAGCTCTATTGCCTTATTTTATTGGTTATTCAGTTACATGAAGTTCTTTATGCTTCAATAAATTGTGTATGATTCTCACAAACACTGGCTTTAAAGGTACTATTATTTGTGGTTACTATGCATAGTTCTCATTGTCTGACACATTTATCCATCTGTACTTTGCAGTTCTATCCTAAGAGAGGAGGGACGCCAAGGAAGAGTGAAATTACGTTCATAGCTCCAACTGGTGAAGAAATTAATACCAAGAAACAATTGGAGCAATACCTGAAATCTCATCCTGGAAATCCACCAATCTCAGAGTTTGATTGGGGTACGGGTGAGACCCCAAGGAGATCAGCAAGAATCAGTCAGAAGGCAAAGACCACTCCGACACCAGAAAAGGAGCCAGCGAAGAAGCGTTCCCGGAAATCATCTGGCTCAAAGAAGGAGAATAAGGAGACGGAATCTGCTCCTGAAGAATCTGAGGGTGAGAAAGATATAAAAATGAAAGATGCTGAGGGAACTCTGAAACAAAATGCAGAGGCTGAGAAAGGAGAAGATAAGGAACCTGATGAAGGGAAGGAAAACGAAGATGCCACCAAGGAAAAAACTTCTAGTGAAGAAGTTAAGAAGGATTCAGAGATCACTGAGGATATTGCTCGAGGAAAGGGTGCAGAAGATACTGAAGTGAAAGGTGATGCAGTGGAAGTTGAAATGCAAGAAAATACTGAAGCAGAACTGAAGGACAAACCAGCTGAAGAAACCAACTCAGGTGGAGTCGCTGAGAATGGAAATAAGAAGGATGAAGACTTGGTCGGTGAGGTACCCCAAACTGAGGCAGAGAAGAACGCCCCAGATGGTGAAAAGAACATCCTAGGTGCTGTGACTGTGGAAGCAAATGAGGGGCCAGATAAAAATAATTCTGACATCCCAGTTACTGTGACTGTGGAAGCAAATGAGGGACCAGATAAAAATAATTCAAACGGAAGTGTTGCGGCACCTGAGGAAGAGACCAAAGACAAACCTGAAGGCATAGATGGGCAAGCGAAGACTCTGGATGGAATTGCTGAAAATGGTAAAGTTAGTCAAATTGGGCTAAGTGATGCTCCAAAGCATCCAGCTCCTCCTACCGTTAGCTGCTAATATCCTGTACTGTTGTTCATGATCCATAGTGTTCTACCAACCATTTGGATTTCTTGGATAACTGTAGCTTTTAATCGTAGTTTTCACAGATAGATTCGATTGTATGCTAAATTTAATATGTGGAGGGAAGTTAGCCTGTCCTCCACTAGAGTTTAGGTTGTAGTAGCTTTGGCTTTTGTTGCATTGTGCAGGAGCTTAAGTCTCTTTTAACTCCAGAAATTTTCTGAAACGCCTGTTGTCAGTAACTAAGACTATTTATGTTCTTGTTCTGTTTAGCTTACCATGTATTACCTGTGAACCTTGTGACGTTGTATGTCCACTTTACAGGCTGTGGTGTTTTATCTGACCATGATCTGGTACAAAGTCCAAAAGTGAAAAGACATTATTTCTTAAGCTGCGTTTAATTTCATAGGAGATTGCAGGGTTTAAGCTTCGTCAGTTCAAACCGAAAACCAGTCCGTAGGCAATGTCCTTAATGACCCTAAGAATCTTGTTTAGTTTATCTAGTCTCACGTCAGTTTCTTTAAGCTTTTCTGTCTCATCAAACAAGAGAAAAAGATTTAAACAGAACCAGTGGAATGTCCAGAAAACAGCATTTTAGTGAATTACTGAACTATCTGGATTCTGGAGGGTCCACCAATCCAACCGTCCAAAACTTTCCACATCAAGATTAAGCTGTTGATTACCTCTGCCCTCAATCCAGTACGCATCATAAATGCCTCTATCGCATCCATTATCTACCTTTCTTCCTAACTGAAGCTCATTATCCAAGTAAAGGATATATCAGAAAGACTTTATTCTTTTACAATTCATTCTTTTATAACAGTAGAAAGACTTCATATTTGGCCTTTCTCGACAGTGAAAATACCTTTGAGGAAGAGAAACCAGCGCGAAAAGAAGGGATAGAGGTAGCCTGATAACAATATTAGGAAGAGTAAGCAAAAAGGTGAACTTTGAAAGTAAAGAATCTAATGCCCAAGTCTCCCGAAAGCCAAGTCTCCTGAAAGTTATCTTTCTTCTTTGGACCAAGGCTAAGAATCTCTTTATAACTGATTTTAACAGAAGGCTAGGAATCTTTTTCCAATATTTCCTTGGAGGTGGTCTTAATGGCATACCTCTGGAACAAGAATTGCATTATCATCCAAAGGGTTGATCCTTTTGACACTTTCGATTTACAAAAGACCGGAACGTACTTCTTTTCTACAAACGGAATGCAGTTTCCTCGATAATCTGTCCACCAGATATATGGGTTTCTCTTCTTTCTTCCTCTGGCTCCTCCTCATCTTTTCGATCACTTCCTCAAATGGTATGCACCTCTTACCTTTCTCCTTGATTTTGATACTGTCAAATGCTTATTGACATGCTTTATGTACATGACGCAGATAAGATTTCAGTCTGAGTTTATTGAGCTATACCTACGAGACTTGGTTCATTGGTTATTATGTAGACTAATCCATTAGTATTGTATTGTTGCTTTCCCTGCAGTTTTCGTAGTGCAGGGTTTCAAAGGTACATATGGAGTAAATTATGGTAGGATAGCAAATAATTTACCTTCACCAGAAAGCGTGGCAAAACTCCTGAGAGCCTGCAAGATAAAGAATATAAGAATTTATGATGCTGATCATGAAGTCCTCAGGGCCTTTAAAGGGTCAGGTATTGAAATCATAGTTGGACTTCCGAATGAGTACCTGAAGGATATAAGTGTTGGTGAGGAACGTGCAATGAATTGGGTGAAAGAAAATGTGGAGCCATTCCTTCCTGGAACTAGTATCGTTGGAATCGCAGTGGGAAATGAGATCTTGGGGGGTACAGACATCGAGTTATGGGAGGCTCTGTTGCCTGCAGCAAAAAATGTTTATGCTGCACTGCGAAGATTAGACTTAACCAAAACCATTCAGGTGTCTAGTCCACACTCAGAGGCTGTCTTCGCCAATTCATACCCACCTTCAGCGTGTACCTTCAGGGAAGATGTTGCTCCATACATGAAGCCATTGTTGCAGTTCTTTTGGCAGATTGGTTCTCCATTTTATATTAATGCTTATCCTTTCCTGGCCTACAAGAATGATCCTGAGCACATTGACATTAACTATGCACTTTTCAAGAAAAATGCTGGGATTGTAGATACAAAGACTAATCTGCACTATGATAACATGTTCGAGGCTCAGGTTGATGCAGCTTATGCAGCTCTGGAGAAGGCTGGTTTTCCAAAGATGGAAGTCATAGTTTCTGAAACAGGTTGGGCTTCGCATGGAGACGAAAATGAGGCAGGTGCTACTTTACAGAATGCCAAGACTTACAACTATAATCTGCGTAAACGCCTGGCTAAAAAGAAGGGAACACCCTATAGGCCTAAGGTAGTGGCTAGAGCTTATGTGTTTGCATTGTTCAATGAGAATTCGAAGCCTGGTCCAACTTCTGAGAGGAACTTCGGGTTGTTTAAACCGGATGGAAGCATTGCATATGATATTGGGTTCCATGGACTTACATCCTCAGGATTTTCGTCTCGTCGTCCATTCAGAGTACGAGTTTTCTGATTACATCTTCCTTCATATGCTAATCTTTAAAGAATTAGAAGTAACCAATGTTCTGATAATCTTTTTGGTTTGCAGGGTCCTGGGTCGCACCATTGGGCATCGTCTTCCTATTCATTACTCCTGACAAGTTGCCTGGCGGTTCTGTTACTAACTTTGGCTTTATAGTTGATTGGGATTACAAAGTTTCTCATTCCCACGTTCTTGAATTAACTAAGTGTAGTTGTGACACATTGATTTACATACAAGTGTATTTCCTATTCTTGAATCAATGATGACCATAAATTGCTGATGGCCTTTTCAAACATCTTCAGCAATTTACCATATATGCTCTTGTGAATGGGTGAGAAGATAATGAAAATGAGCAATTTGTGATATTCGTACCTTTTCTTCCCTCTTGTTTTCACCCATTACTTATTTTAGTGGAAATCAGGAGATTCCGATTGATTTGATCTTTAAGAATCTATGTTGTTCTTTACCTGATAAAGGTGAATATATCTAATAACAAATCAACCTAGCTCTAAGCGTTCTAACTATATTTTCATTATAATTGTCATCAATTAATTGCAGTAATTAAGGACATACTTATGAATCCAGTATTAGAGTCTAATCTGCAATTTAAAACTTTGATAATGTCATATTATCTTTATAATCTAATGTGAAAGTTAGAAAATTATGTCAAATTACAAATTACAAATTTTAATAAAAACCCTTTACTTAACGAATTTAAAGCAGTTTTTTATGACAATTGCAAGTGATTTCTATTTTTAGAAAGGTAATTAGTGGGGTAATGGGATTGAGTCAATAATGTCTTGATGAGCTCCAACGTGTTTGGTGGAGAACCCACTTGAGTTTCACTCGGTGAATGGATCCAGCCCTCAAGGCACCACTTCTTCAACTTGACCTTGCTTCGTATCTCTAAGCCTAGAAAGTGTCAAAGAAGCACTGAATGCTTGCAATAATATATTCAAACTTTCGTCAGACTTGAAAGCTCCCTGTGCCTAATTTATGGACTTCTCAGAATTTCAGTTGGTAGAATTTTAACTTCTTGGGCAACATTTTCTTCACAAAGGATGACTCTTATTACCACAATTATCTCAGTGATTACTTACCATGTGAGCATTCTTTTTTTAAAAAATAGTGATTTACAAGTTTTTGTACTGACAACTGTTTTATTTTATTAAACAAATACACACACATAATTTTACATGTTAAGTTTCTGAATTTACTCATAATATTTTTAAAAAGCTAAAATTGAAGGGTTAATTCATTATAGACCCTGATAAAATCAAAAGGAAGTCCTTAGAGATGAGGACGACGATGATGATGACGATGACGATGATGACGATGATGATGATAATAATAATAATAATAATAATAATAATAATAATAATAATAATAAGGATATTTTGATCTTTTTGCTACTTATTCTTTTTTTATTTCAAGTTTATATTTTCAAACCAAGCATTGACATAGAAATTTTTTAGCAGTAAATTAAAATTTATTCTATTCTTCATCTTTTCTATTTCTAAAAATAACTATTCTATTCTTTATCTATTCCAGTTGTTCAGCCAAATAGGTCATAAGAGTAAGAGAGAACCTGTGAAAGCTAGACGACATTAAAGTTGTGACATGCAATCATATAATAATTGTACCACGGCCGTATCTAATTGGACCCAATCAACTCTATTCATGCCTCCACTAGAGGACACTATGTCACCAAGCCATGTAGTCACAAGTAACATCAAACATCCGAAATATAAAGAATCCAAGAAGCAGCCAAGCAACAAGAGAAGAGGGTGAGAACGAGAGGCAGATGACAAGAATTGTGGGTACGGCTTTCATCTGAGTCATGGTGGCAGGGCTTTTGGGATGTGTAGCGGCGCAAACGGTGCATGTGGTCGGAGATAGCCCAGGCAGGACCGTCCCACAAGGTGGTGCAACTGAATACTCAAATTGGGCTAATGGAAAAACTTTTGCAGTTGGAGGCATGTTAATTGGAGTGAAATGTGTCATTATTAGCTTCTGTGAAGAATAAGTTTGTATTATTTCTCTTTATATTTTCTTCTATTAATTTTGTTTTTGCTTTTAATGACTTTTCTTCTATTTATGTAGGAAAAATGTAAGAAAGTAAGATTAATAGAATAACAATAAAAACTCCTCACAACTCCGGCTCCAAATTATTTGTTGTCCTACGATAAGAATTTTTAAGTGTAATGTTTAGAAGTTATTATTGTATTAGTTAATTCAATATAAAAAAATAATATTCCAATTTTTTTAAAATTCATATAACAGATATTACAAGGAAGGTGAAGACTGGACGTC
>JAOTAZ010000005.1:5561738-5576171 GCA_025629785.1 Erythroxylum oxycarpum
GCAATTTTTAAAAAATTTAGGGACTATTTTATAAATTTAAAAAATATCCCGAAACGGTACTCGGTACCGACCGGTACAAGTACAGTTCCATTCCAGAGCTCAATTCGGTACTAATCCCAGTACAGTATTCATAACATTGTCCGGTACCGGTACAGTTCTATTTTAGAGCCCAATTCGATATCAAGCCCGGTACGGTATTCATAACATTGCTTAAAACTCGAGCGAGCGGGTTAAAGAAATACAATAATGACCAGTCTTTACCATCTCCCCCACCTGGTCTCCCCTCCTTCCCATCTCCTCCCTTATAGCCACAACGTTTTTTTCCTTCCCAAATAGGCCCTGTCCATTTCCAGAATTCACTACCCATCCCTCTTCTGCACATTATAGAATGACTAACTCCTCCGCCTCGTTATTGTGCCCAACGAATTAAAATTATCTCCCATCATCTTGTGTTCGAACTTCTGCAACTCACTTGACAAAATCGTTGAGACAAGGAGGTGGTGAATTAAATATAATAGAGAACAATTTCTCCGCATCTTCCATGCCGAGAAGGAGAGGGGCACCTTGTATCAAATACTTAACATTACTTATCCAACCATCAACTGAATTTGAGAAGTTGAGAACTGAATATTATTGAATTGTACTTAAAATTTTGATATAAATTCTCTATAATAATTAATAATAAACTACAATAAATAAAATATAAATAAACATATATATTCTATAATATTATGGTTAATATATTGGATAAAACTTACAATTTATGAGATTAATATTGCATTGAATTTTTAGTTATTTAAAATTGTTTTTATTTAAACAGAAATTCCATTCGATCGAGATGTTAATGTTATTCGACTAATTTACTAATCTAATTCAAATTTTTCATTAATTTTTTTTTGCTACTAATAGCGAATAATTAAAAAATTAATTCTAGTTATTTCGCTAGGATTTGGAATTTTGGATAGTTAAGATTGTCATACAATGCCACTTTGTGTCTGACAATCATCTGCAACCGATTGTCAAGTATCTTGTATACTACTACGTTCGAAGATTCCTTTTCCAGAAAGAGATGGAAATTTACACTCCATTGAAGCCAGTGAATTTTCAATTTTGGGCTGCACATGTAGCCAGGGCTAAAAACGTCAGTGCATAAACTATCACCATTTGATTTCCCAACTCTCTCTATCTCACATCAACACTCAAGTCGCATGATTTTCGGTCTTTCGGATTTAGATAACGATGGAGAATTAGCAATCAGCTCTGGGCTTTTTACAAACTTCTGTTTCGGCTGGTGTTTGCACCCCTGTGGTGAGACCTTTTCTTCTTTTTGTTCTTATTCAATAATAAGCATTGCCCTTGGGGGTGGTTCGCTTTTTCATAGATTTCAATTCTTTGTTCATTTATTGGTTGATTCACTTATTAAACTTTTTCCTTGTATGTATTTGTTATGTTCATTTGAGATGCATTCATTCCCTGTTGAAGAGCCTATAAATGCTTGGAAATACTGTGTCCAATCCGTTTTGGTATTAAAGAGAACAGAAAAAGTAGAATCAAGGGTATCTGAGCGTAGATATTGTCTGATTTGAAGTAGACCTTTTAGAAATGGAGAAGACTGAAGCTAACAGTTCTTTGAAGGTCTTTTTTCTGGGTTCCCTGTTGATGAATTTCTTTTGCGGGTAGGTCTCTTTTATTTTCTTAGAGCTTATAGGTTGCTTACCCTGGTTATGATCGGCTAACTTAAAATGCAAAATCTGCCTCTCTACTAACAATGTTTCGTCAGTTTTCTTGCAAGTGATTGATAATTTGTAGATTGCTGTATAGAAATTCTCTCTTCTGGCAAAGATTTAACAAAAGCTTTAAATTTGATACTTCTGATGGTTTTCGAATATTTTTATTTCTGGAGCATCATCTATGTCTTTTGTTGTTGCTTGCATAGCTTCTACATTGCATTGTTATGCTCCTTTTTGCCCCCCTAGTTATTAGTGTAAATTTGAAAAGGAAAACAAATACCACAATAGTTGACAAATTAATGCCTTTCGTTGCAACCATTGACATTTTTCAGCCCATGGGCTGAGGCTCTATATCCAAACAGTTTGTCTCCAGGTCTGTAACTTTTAGAAGCTTAAGACTTAAAATTTATACTTTTCTTCTCAGCCTTTGGAAATTAGGATTAATTTTTACGAAGTGTCATGCTGTTACCAGTTGGAAGATGACATTAGTTTATTTTACTTTCATGTATTGTGACTTTGTAGTTCTAAACATTTTTTTTTCTTTTTCAGATAAAGAAGGGGAAAGGCAAGTTTCTTACCAGTCCAATCATATTATTAGTTAGGCTTTATCTGTGTTGACTGTTGATGAGGTATTCTGCTTACTGCACTGTGATATGCTTGAGGCCTTATTGTTAGGCATTTGGCCTCGCTATTGTATTGAATTGTTTCATACACATAGGTTTTGCATATCTGGACCTTGGTGAGCAAGATTTGTTGCAAATAGTTTGACAGAAAAGTATAGAATGTTTCTTTTAGTAATGGCATTAAGGTATTGATGATCTGACATCTTATTGTCTTTTATTATCCCTGTCTATGAGGCATGCATCTACATTCATAAGCACAACCTTAACACTTCCTCTTTTTATTGTTTATATATCATCTTTCATCAATACTAAGGAATAAACGAGTTTGCCTTCAAATGTCATGCTTTGTTCTCGTATTGTTTAAATACTTTTTTGAACAATTGAAATATGTCCTGCTTTTTTGCTCTAAATTATTTGTTTGAGACTTGGCATCTATGAACAAGGATATATATTTCTTCCTCAATCAGGTATTGATGATAGCTGTTCTTTAAGTGGCATGAAGCATGAACTTTGTGCCCGTTCCCATTATCCATGGAAAAAACTGAAGTAGGAAAGTTTTACAGACTTGGAGACCAGGGGACTAGCGATATAACTGTATGCTTGAAAAGTTGTGACGGAAGGGATGAACTTTTATTCTCCCATACTTCTGTTCTGGTAAGTAAGAGCAAGTTCTTTTCAGATAGGCTTTCCAGTCCAGATACTGGTATGTATGTAGAGATTCATTGCTCTGAGTTGAACTATGAGCATCATGTTAACCTATTGAGGTTATTATACATGCCTGAGGACTTGCTTTTGGATACATTAAAGTCTGTCAAATCTGCTGTGGGCATTCTGGAGGTATCAGTGGCTTTTGGCTGTGAAGAGATCACTAAGAGTTGCATCCAGTACTTGGAGGCTGTTCCTTGGGAGGAGAAGGAAGAGGAACAAATCCTACAAGCAGTCTCAAAGCTAGGTCCAATAGCCATGCCTATAATAGACCGGATCCAACCAGTTGATTTAGGAGCTACAAAAAGTGTTTTCCTCTCGGCAATTCGGTACGCCACTACCATTGGTGGCTCGTGCCCTCCATTTGGTGATGAGCTTAAAATTTCTGCTCAAGAGCAGGTAGATTACATGTTGTGTGAAGATGAGGACATACCATTGGTTACATCTGATGATGAAGTAAAATCAACAGTGAGAGCAGGTCTTTCCAAAGTTTTCTCTTTATTTGAAAAGCACTTATCTTGTCTGCTTTCAGACTCTGATCTCGTTACTGAGACAGAGGCCAAGATATTGGAGATTATATCTGATATTGAGTGGATGTGCAACATTGTTCCCAAGATGGATTTACTGAAGGACTTTGTTTTAAGCTGGGTTGAAATATCTGGCAACATTCTGGGAATAATTGAACATAAGAAACTTGACGCTCTCATGTGGGGGATGAAAAAAAAGGTGATAGAACTGACTGGGAAGGTATTGGAAGCTGTTGGCTATGGAAGTGTGATTCTCCCAGCTCCATGCCGTGTGCAGTTGTTAAAGACATGGTTGCCTTACATAAGGAAGATGAAACCCCTTTTGGACCTGAAAGGTAAGGAGGACCTGGGTTTTTCGTACAAGATGGATGAAGACTTGTGCCAGAGCATTGAGGGTGCAATTGTCTCCCTGGTGCTAGCATTGCCATCTAATGACCAGGCTGACATTCTTGCTGAATGGATGGAAGCTGACCAGATTAAGTACCCAGACCTAAGTGAAGCTTTTGAAGTTTGGTGTTACAGAACAAAATCAGCAAAGAGAAGAATAGTGGAAGGACTAGATCGGTCCGAGAACATGACGGTAAGCCTTTAATTTGTCAAACATCATGTTGTTATAACATTAAGTTTTGGTTGGAATGGCCATCCAATTCATACGCTGTCCCAATTTTATATCAAACTTTTTTGTCTAGTTGCACGTAGTTTCTGCTTTCCAGGCGGCTCACCAAGAGTGGGAAGGGAACTATAATGCAAATAATTGAATGATGGCCCTCACTTAATAATGTATATTGCCCGCACTTGTATGGAGTTTGGTGTACCACACCAACGGACCAGCGTAAACAGAAAACAACGCATCTCTGCTTCCTAGTCGGTGATGCTACCTGCTTTCAAAATCACAGATCTAGTGCCTGCTGATAATAATTGCTTTCAACAACCTTGGTTTGGGACATGCATCAAGTGAAAACTCTCATATTATGCTGGATATAAATGAGGAACCAAAGAAAAAAAGGTTCCGCACCAACGACTTGCGTAAACTATTCTTCAACACCTTTTAAAAAAAAAACGTAAGTAGTTCCAAATCAGCGGGATCCCCAGCTATACACACCACACCACCAGTTATCTTAATCAGCCATGAATTGACACTCGATGTACCGTGTGGATTCCCTAGTTGAAGCCAGCCCAAGTACCCAACCCAACTCAATATAAAACACCCCTTTTTGAACGCACCTTCCCTGGTAAATTTTTGTTCCGGAACGTTTATTGACTTGGTCACCAAGTCCATTGTTGAAGAAGCTCAAGATAGTAAATTTTCTTCAATCCCTTTTCAAAGCTTAACTCTTTATACATTCGACGGTCAATTCATTAGTTAGTGATAGTGGAGTAGAAAAGATGTACGTGAGAGCAGTGCCACCGATTGATTTGAATAGGAATACGGAGTGGTTCACGTATCCAGGTGTATGGACAACGTACATCATCATAATCTTCACGTACTGGCTAATTGTTCTTTCCCTTTTCGGGTGCTCTTCTGGCATGGCCTGGACTGTTGTTAACCTCTCCCATTTCTATGTCAGTTTGTCTATCTTTTTAATGTTTTGTTTCATTACTTTATTGGTTTGAATTTATGGTTTTGATTTGGATCTGTTTTTTTCCCTTATGGGTGTTTATGCTTAACATTTGGGTTTCATTTGTTTTCCCTTTTCTCTTCGTTTGCCCATTCAAGTTTGTTGTTCTTGTTACCTTTGGTGTGGTTGGCAGAGGCTGGCGCGATTGATTCAAGAACATCTTCAATATGTCATTTTGCCCATGGAGTTGATTCATGTTATTCGGCGTCATTTTGTTCTTGGACCAAATTTTGAACTTTTCTCTTCAACCTGCCCATAAGTGCTTGCTTTAGTACTAAAACTTCTTGAAAGCTGCCAGTTAGCTCATTCCAAAGTTTTGTTCTATCTCTACTGGGTAGAAGTTTTTATGTTGTCTATGCACGTCTGAGAATTGTTTGGATTTAAATTGAAATCTGATGTATCTCTCTCCTTAAAACATACTAGTTTGATATGACAATGACATGTACTAAATTTTAGCCATATATTGATCATGTTTCATAGTCATGTCTAGACATCATTTTACTATTACGTTGGTAGCATGATACCGCGCGTTACAGAAGTGGATAATTGCATCTTGCTTCTATCAAAAAATGAGGAAATTTCTCTTGAGCATTATCCTAATAGGAGAAGAGCCAGTTTAGTTGTAAGGGCATGAACAACTCATTGTTGTACTAGGGCCATGGACTGCAATTAGCTAATAGTTAACAATTGCATCATAGAGAGTCCACGCTCCGGATCTAGCAGCTAAGTGTTGACCTGAGAAATTCAAAACATTACCCACGTTTTCTTTTTTCCTCCTTTGGAGCTGGTGGGACGAGAGATGGCCATGTTGTTTTATCCTTAGTTTCTCGGATGAACTTTGTGCAGAATTCTCTTTGACGTTAGATTCCTTATGTTTGTTTTAGATCTTGGGTCTGTGGAAGATGCATATTCCACATAAGGGAATCGATGAGCTATATTAACAAATTCTTGTTTTTCTGTGCTCTATCCTCATGATTTCACTTTTATGTTTGCACCACTTTGAACGATGCTTTCAGCTGTGCAATTCTGTATCAATGAAAAGTACATATATAATAACAATGGCATCATGTATCTGCTTTATTTTTCAGAGCATTTATTTTATCAACTTAAGCTACTGGCATTGTGCTTTCATGGGTAATAATAGGGCAATGCTAAGTATGCCTTTTTTTCTTGAGTACGATGAGTAATCATGGGAAAATGCAAATCCATCATTCCATCTGGCACTCATCTATGTTAGAGTATCCCATATTGCCTAGACATGAATATGTTAAAGGGTTTATAGGTAGTAAGGGTCAACTATCCAAACAACTAGTTTTAGTTATTTAGACAATGGTTGACCCAAGCCCAATTCTTGTTAATGGGCTCTACACTCTACCCATATTAAAATTTCAACATGACATTAGAGCAGGTTTGCCCGGATTATTAATTTCTCGGTTGTCCGTCTGGATGTTCATTCCCAACGGCCTGGTCCGGTTTCCATTGCGTATATTTCAAGTAACAAATGGATGTCCAGCTCCAGTTGCACTTGAGGGGGAGTGTTATAGTGTCCCATATTGTCTAAACATGAACATGTTAAAGGGTTTATAGGTGGTAAGGGTCAACTATCCAAACAACTAGTTCTAGTTATTTGGACAATAGTTGACCCAAGTCCAATTCTTGATAGTGGATTTTACACTCTGCCCATATTTAAAAATTTAATATTTTTTCTTATCCAAATTTATTTCATACTCAAACCAAATATGTAAAAATATATATTTTATTTACCATGATGATTAATCATTTCATTATCATAATAATGCAATAATTATAACATTTTAAGTTTGAGAAGTGTTCAAGTCTTACGAATTTTAAAATCTTTGGATCGCTCTCATGTATTTTTTTGAGAGAGAATCAGGAATAACAGTATTAAGGAAGGTGCATAACGAGCACTCCTTTAGGAACTGTTATGTTTATAATTAGGATCCGTATTCTCTATATTCACCATGCTTTCCATACCATTGCCATCTATATATATATCTTTAAATTACTTCTTGTAGTAGCTTAGTTGATGATTTTTAGACAAAACAAAAAAGAAGGTAGGTCTATGGTTGTGATGTTATACCATTGTTTCTTTTTTTCAACAATTATTGGGATATTTTAGGTTATTTGGTGTAAATATGGTTGTGTGAATATGTAATAGTCTAGAGATAATTTTTTTACTTATTTATCTCCAGTAATTTAGGCAAGTTGTTAATCATGTAATTTGTATATAATGCCAACTCCTATCAATGAGAACATAAACAAAAAAATTTTTGTTTGTGAACAAAAAGAAGAAAAAACTATGAGGATTCGTATATGACTCCACCACCTGATTTCTCTAGTTCTTCGTTCGGCAAGAATGTTGCCTGTGCTAGTCTCTTTATGGTCTTCGTCAGGCCTCGGTAATTGGTTTGCTAAACTTGCTTCCTCTCTTAAAGCTTTTGGGTTCATTTAATCATATCTTGATTACTTTTTGTTCTCATATACTAAGAATAATGTGGAATTGCATGTTCTTATGCATGTTGATGATTTGATTATTGGCGGTAATAACTATGAGGCTATAGCTAGTTTCAAAGCTTATTTAAGTTCATGTTTTCACATGAAAGATTTGGGCACTCTGAAATATTTTCTTGGAATTGAAATTGCCCATAGGACCGAGGTTACATGATGACATGTTTGTTCTGCTAAGTAAATCTTCGATATATTGTTCCTGTGAAAGATATAAACCATTCATGTTTTTGTATGCTTCAAAGCCACGGAAATGATTTATACTCCTAAGCATTTTAAGTGCAAATTGAGACTGTAATTGAGTGATAATTGCACTTGAGTTGAATTTCCTGTGATTAGAATATCATCTACATAGACCAGTAGCATTGTAATGGTTCCATTTTTGTTTGAGTAAATAGAGAAGTATTTGACATTGAGTTGTGAAACCCCCACTGAGACAGTGCACGTTTCAGTTTGTGAAACCAAGCCTTAAGAGCTCGTTTCAATCTATAGAGAGCTTTATCCATTTTGCATACATGATGTGGGTGTGTTTTGCTTTCAAATCCTTATGGTTGGTTTATATAAATAGTTTCATGTAACTCCCCATGTAGAAATGCATTGTTGATGTCAACTTGGTGAATCTCCCAGTGATGGGAGACAACAAGTGAAAGGATTACTCTTATTGTTAAGGTTTTCACAACAGGGCTGAAAGTTTATGAAAAATCAATGCCAGGGGTTTGATTAAACCATTTGGTAACAAATCTAGCCTTGTGTTTAAAGATAGTCTGATTAGCATTATATTTAGTCTGGAACACCTATTTTGTGCCAAGAATATGCATGGTAGGCTCACAGGCGACAAGTGTCCATGTGTGATTCTGTTGTAGAGTATTGAATTCATCTTGTATAGATGGAAACCATATAGGACTGTTTAAAGCTTCAGAAACTGTTGTAGGTTCAGTTTGTGGATTTAAGGTAAGAGAGAAGGAATATAGTTTGGGTTTGAAATTTTCACTTTTGGATCAAGTTTGCATAGGATGAACATTTTGCATGTGTGGAAATGAAGGATTTTCAGTGTTTGGTGTGGTTGATAGAATGAAATTAGGTAAAGTATTTTGTCTATTTGGTGAGGATGTAGAATGTAATGGTGAGCTAGGATTTTGAGAGCTTACCTATTTATTGAAGGATTCAATTGAGTGAGAGCATTCTACTGAAGGAGAGTGATTCATAATAGCCTTTGATGCAGGTGAAGGTGTACCGATTGGAGTTGAGGTTAGAGTGAAGATAGGGAGACTTGGTGAAGTTATAGGATAATTTGAATATGTGGGAAAGAGTTGAGAAAATGGAAATTCTTCCTCGTTAAATTCTACATGACGAGATATTATAATTTTCCCTTGATTAGTCAAACATTTGTAACCTTGATGCATTGAGTTATACCCAAGAAAGACACATTTAGTGGTTTGAAATATGAATTTATAATGAGAGTAATATTTGAGATAGGGAAAACAATTGCATCCAAAGGTTTTGAGATGAAGGTAGTTCGGTGGTTTGTTGTACAACTTTTCAAATGATGAGAGGTTGTTTAGTTTAAGAGATGGGAGATTATTGATAAGATAGGTGGATGTGAAGAAAACTTTTAACCAATAGGTGAGTGGCATGTGAGCATAAGATTAAAACGTTAGTCCTATTTCAATGATGTGTTTGTGTTTCCTTTCGAAAACACCATTCTGTTGGTAGATGTAAGGGCAGCTAAAGCATGGTTGTATTCCATGTTTTGTGAGGTAGAGTAAGAGAGCTTTATATTCGCCTCCCATGTCAGTGTGTAGAGCTTTTATTTTCCTATTCAAATAAAGTTCAACATTGGTTTTGAATTTGACAAAGATAGATAGGGTGTTAGATTTTAGTTTTAAAGAATAAAGCCAAGTGAACCTTGTGTAGGCATCAACAAAAATAAGGTAGTATTTATGCCCTTCGATTGAGAGGTATGGAGAGGGTCCCTAAATATCTGAATATATGATTTCTAAAGGATTTTGAGCAGTTATATCATGAGTTTAAAAAGACAATTGATGCAATTTTCCTTGCTTACAGGCATCACAATGAGATAGATTTTTGGAATTAAAGTTGAACTTCATTGAACTCAAAATTTGTGTTAAGATATTTATGGAAGGATGTCCTAATTTGGTCCAAACATTTACATTTTTCTGTGTCATGTTTGCCTCACAATGACTGCCTAAAGAAGAGAATTTTTGTTGGGAAAAACTAAACTTAGAGTATGTTTTCATGACTGGCCTAATATTGTTGGGTTATTTAGTGGCTTTGAGGCTGTACAAGCCAATCCGAAGCACTCCCTTGAGCAGAATTTTCCCTGTTGCTTTGTCCTTAAACAGACCATTTTTGTTAGTAAACTCAACAGAAATGTTGTTGTCTTTGGTAAGTTTAGAAATGCTGAGTAGGGTTTTGGTTATATTTGGAACATGTAATATTTGTTTTAGTACAAGAGTTATGTGTATATTATCTGAGTCAATGTTAGCAATAGGAAGAGAGTTACCATTACCAACAGTGAGTTGATCATTTCCACCATATTCTAAACTTATTGACAAATTATTAAGATCTGTTGTGACATGATTTTTAGCCCCACTGTCTATAAACCATGCATTGTTGTTGACTGCTTCAGATGAGGAATTTCCATGCTGATTTTAAGCCAAGTAGGATTGAGGATAGTTTTGTGCATTGTTTTATGTATGTTGAATGAATGTGTTATGTTTCCATGGTTGGGTGGGATTACCTTTCCACGAGACATCAAACCTACTTGATTGACTGTGTTCAGCTACTCTATTATTGTTTTATGCATCATAAGAGAGTATTCCATTTTTGTAAGGTTGAAGTTTTCATAATGTATATTAGATAAATCACAACAGGATCATTTTTATGACTAAGGCCATTTAAAGCGGTCAATATTAATTCATACTTAGTGATTGCATGTCTTGTTTCTTAAAGTGAGTCTCTTTATGGTTTTAACTTTCTGCATGTATTCTGATATGGTGTGTGAACCCTTTTTAATAGTTGAAAGTTGATGCTTCAGTTGAAGAACTTTAACCTTGAATTTTTGAGCATATAGTTTCTCTAAAATTTGTCAAATTTGGTAGGATGAATTTAAATGATTTAACTGTCCTATTACTTCTTCTCCGATTGTTGAAAATAACTAGTATAACAATAGTTGTTCTATTCTTCTCCATTATTCGTATTATGGATTTTCAATGACTTGGTTTGTGTCTGCAGTGATGGACTGAAGAAGAGGCATTGTGTTGATGAAGTTTTCAAGCTCAAGGGCTCTTATGACTGCAAGGAATTGTGCTCTCCAATTTACAAAGTTTTGTTAGTCAAGTTTGATGGGCAAATTGAAGTTTAGAGTCTTTATTAAAGCTGAAAAGTCAAGACAGGATGATGTATCGTTTAGGGTAGTGGTAGATGACCCCGAATTTTCTTCCATTTTTGACGTTGTTCAGTGAAAGCTCTGATACCATGTAAGTAAAGGTATATGACTAGAAATTGTGATACTTTATTATTTGCTCAGATACGTATTTATACATTTGCTGATTTAATCTTGATCATATAATTGTTTGGAAGGACAAAATAAAATAAATGGTTGAGATTTATTCTATTATAACAACTTGTACTTGTCTAACTAGCTAGTACTGAAATGTCTGTTGTGCCCTTATGTCCTAATGTAAAGTTGTGTCTTGCGTTGCCTGTATTGTCCTTCTTTATTGTCTAATTCTTTTATCTGTAGCGTCTCTCTTTCCTCTCTCGATTCTTCTTTGTTAACAAAACACCATTACTCCAACCACTCCCTCCCTATCTTCCGGTTTCGCACCAGCCGATTGTATTCCGACCCCATCACCAAGTCCCATAATCACTCCTCCTGGTTCAGGAGCTACTCACGTTTTGGCTAGCACCTTGCTGCCCACATTGGACCTAATCATCGGCTTGCTGCTCTAAAAGACTAGTTGGTGGTGCATTAGTTCTCTTGTAGAAGTTCTTCATTTAATAAGATTTGTAGTTTCGTGTCCCACATTTTGTTTGACAAGTAGGGAATTCTTCAGTTATGTATGTTGTTTGGATTGGATTGGACCTACATGAGAGGATTCCTGGGTAAAATTTATAACTATTTCATAAAGTATGTAGATTTTTTTGTGTTTTGTTTTTTGGAAATCGTAATGTTTGTTGCTTTGAATGATAGACTATTGAAAAATGATGATTAAATTTGAGAATAAATTTCATTTTTTATGATATATATAGTTATTTAAGTTCAGACCGCCACAAACCATCGAGACAAGTAAGCCCTGATACCATGTTAAATTTTTAATATGGGTAGAGTGTAGAGGTCACTATTAAGAATTGAGCATGGATCAACTATTGCCCAAATAACTAGAACTAGTTGTTTGGATAGTTGACTCTTACCACTTATAAACCCTTTAATATATTCATGTTTAGGCAATATGGGACATTCTAACGCTCCCCCTCAAGTGCAACTGGGGCTGGACATCCAGTTGTCACTTGAAATATAAGCAATGAAAACTGGACCGGGCCGCTGGAAATGAACATCTAGACGAACAACCGGGAAATTAATAATCCGGGCTAAACCTGCCTGATACCATGTTGAAATTTTAAATATGGGCAAAGTGTAGAGTCCACTAACAAGAATTGGGCTTAAGTCAACTATTGTCCAAATAACTAGAACTAGTTGTTTAGATAGTTGACCCTTATCACTTATAAATCCTTTAACATATTCATATCTAGGCAATAAAGGAATTCTCTAACACTCCCCCTCAAGTGTAACTGGGGTTGGACATCCAGTTGTCACTTGAAATATACGCAGTAGAAATTGGACCGAGCCGCTGGGAATGAACATCCAGACGGACAACCAGAAATTAATAATCCGGGGCAAACCTGCTCTGATACCATGTTGAAATTTTAAATATGGGCAAAGTGTAGAGTCCACTAACAAGAATTGGGCTTGAGTCAACTAGTTGTTTAGATAGTTGACCTTTACCACTTATAAAATTTTTAACATCTTCATGTCTAGGTGATCGATTATTTCTACATGTGCACAGATTCGTTCTAGTATCACCACAACAAATATTCTAAAGTCGTCTCCCTCAAGGACCAAATTGTTCACCAATTAAATTAAATCTAGTAATTTGCAACAAAAGACAATAAATTGTAAAGTTGATTTGAGTTGGGTATTAATGAAATTGCGAGAAATAGCAAGACAACTAAGGGAAATTTTATCAATGTTTTAAAGACTAGGGATCGGGGTTCATTTATTCAAAAGGTTGAATTGCATAACATGGAGTAATTGAATGCAGGCTAAGAAAGCAGTGGTACTAATAGACCTATATCCTTTCTCAAGGTATAAAGGAGTGTTCAGCTAGAGATATTCATTCTTCAATGCAATAATTCTCTAAGAAAACCCATTAAGCACAAACTACTTCACGCTCTCACCCTAGCTTAGGTTATCTCTAACTCTAAACATAAGATGTTCACCTTCCTATAGCATAAATCATGGATCACTCTTCAATATACCCAATGATTCCTAAAATTGCATCTATGGAGATCAATCATAGAAACATAATGAAGTGCGAAGAAGATGAACAAAGCCCAGAATTTTCATTCAACATTCAATAATCCATATCATGTAAAACTTCCTTTGAATAAGCTACATCCCTCACCCTAAGTGAGGTTTAGTTCCTGAACATCGTAACAAACATCATGAACTTAAAAGAATCCCACATCCTAAGCAGAGTAAAGATGAAAAAAAATAGAACATAATGATTGCCGCCCAAATCTCTTGGTTGGATCTCGAAAGTTCTCTATCTTCCTCTCAGTCCATGTTTCCAAAAGTTCTTAATCTTGATTACTGCGTCCAGCCCCCTTGATTAGGTCTGATCATTAACCTTAAATATTCTCTCCTCCAGAAACCCTAATTATTTGAAATAAAAATGAGTTCCCGCCTATGTCCGTTAAACGGACATGTGTGTCCGTTTAACGGACACATTCAGGTCTGGAATGGCTCTTTCTCACTTGATGTCCGTTAAACGGACATGTGTGTCTGCTTAACGGACACTCTCGGGTCTAGGAGGGTGCTTTTCCAGTATTTGTCCATTAAACGGACATATGTGTCTGTTTAACGGACACAACCTTTTTCTTCAATTTTCTCCTTTGACCTCTCAAATGCCATACTTTCTTCTTGGAGTCTTCTTGGAAGTTGCATAGCTTAGCATTTTCCTTGCACTCAACCTTGATCAGCTTTAATTCGGCATCTTCAAGAGGGGTTATGGTCCTTTTTCCCAAAATCACGCATTTGTACCTATCAAGCAAGAAATTCAGAATGTGAGCGAATTAACTAAATAAACCACCAAATCCGCAAGGAAATAAGTCAGAATTTATCTAATTCATTCCACAAATATCTATATAAATTTGACTTATCAATTATGTCTCTATGATTTTCAAAATTGGCATGTAAGTGAGTTATAGCTTAAGCTAAAGCACTATCAAGGACAGAAATCATATCCTGTGGTTACTTAATAAACTGTATTGATATAGGCCAAATTAGTCTGAGGTGTCTTCACCAAATTTGTAGCTTATTATCTTAGCTTTAAATTGGTATAAAGTTTGAAATTTTTGGATGTCTGAGCTGAAAGATATGAGTTGTACAATTAGAGGG
>JAOTAZ010000005.1:5631407-5648451 GCA_025629785.1 Erythroxylum oxycarpum
TTTTATGTCATTGGACCTCAAATAATGCTAAAACATGATAAATCAGCCATAGATGAACATAAAATGAATGTAAAAAACTATGAATTGAGTCCTAAACACATGTGAAAATATGAGTGTATCACCCCCTCCCCCCCCTTTGATCACATTATTAATAATACATAATGCTAAGGTTAGGTGAAACTAGAAAAAAAAAAACAGAAGTTTTCTCCAAAATATCCATCATATTTATATCATCAATATTATATAAACTTCAAATCATAAGATTTACATCTTACATAACCTAACACAATCTTTACAATCATATAGCCTGTGAAGTATATACATTATTTATCATACGCATAGATCATGTTGGCTTAAATCTCATATTTGTAAAGAGAGAATATAAAAGCCTCCATTAAGACTATATAAGGAGGCATATGTTTAAGGTTTTATATATTCCAAAATCTTTTTCCCATAACCTTGTGTATAACTTTTGGGTTAGATTGTGAGATATTCCTCTTGTAATATTTGTTTTCTATAGTAGAAAGTTTTCTATTCTTGTTCGTGGTTTTTCCCATGTTCATTAGGGGGTTTTCCACATTAAATCTTATGTGTCCCTTTTTTTTTAATCCCAATTTCTTTTATTGGAGTGTTTGCTCTATCCGGGTGGAGTTCATCTCCTATCAGTGGTATCAGAGCCAAAGGTTGCTCAAGTATGCTTTGTAGTTGCAACATAGCCTGATCTTCTACATCATAAAATGAGTTTTTCTTTGGTGTTCTTGCAGGTTAAGGGTAGTTATATTCTCGGGTTATTACTGTCATTTTTTGGGCATTTTTTTGCTAGTATTTGAGGTGAATGAGTGCATGTCTAGGAAGGCTCTGTTTGAGGAGACTGAGTTTTAAGTGGAATCATTTGTGACCAGCCTTTCCTAGGAACTTTTCTGGCATACTATAGTCTTTTACATACTAAGTGGAGGTAATTCGAGGTGGTTTCCCTTTTTCACGTGAAAGAGTGAGAGTCAATTCTTGTGGTAGAAGCAATGTCGACCAAAATTGATATTACAAAGTTTGACGGGACAAAGTTTTCATTATGAAAATTGAAGATGAAGGCAGTATTAGGTAGTATGGTTTAATGGGATTGAAACATGTGTCTAAGACTAGAAAATTCATGAAAAGGCACATGGAGAGGGAAGATGGACGTTACTTTGATGGCTTAACTTTAGATTTTTCTCCTCTCCATTTCACCTTCTTCATCCCATCATTTTTCACTTAGTGATTTAAGTAAAGCCAAAGAGGAAGGGAAGGAAAAGCATTAAAAGAACTATTTTGCCAAGTTTAAGGTTTGGGACTTCACTTAGTTAATTTTTGTATTTGCGTATTTGAATATGCAAAAAGATTCATTTAGATGTGGCATGGTTTCTGGGATAATGCTTTGGTGTTATCTTGCATAGAATTGGTTGAATATGCAAAAGAGTATCATGTAGTGAAATTCTATCCAGGGTTTGTTGAACCAGTCACATTGTTTGAGTCATAACTTAGCCTACAAACCTCTAAATTGTGTTATTTTAGTTGCATATGAAAACTAAGACATATAAATAGAAACCTCTAGAAGAGACTTTGACTTAATTATGGCTTTATGATACTGGAAATTGAGATAGAAAATGGTAAACTAATGTTGCCCCTGTTTTGGAGCAGTGTGTGATCTTTGGTATATAGCTCATGTGTTAGAAGTCCAAATAGCTTGATTTTTGGTGTTTTTGAAACTAGAGACAAAGATAGGCAAATTTTTAGAAGACCACAAAACCCAATTCTAACTTTTTTATACGAATATTAAGGATCAACTAGACTCCATCATGTGATTTGTTTCTGGACCAATAGTTGGCCTATTTCTAGACCATTTTGTTTAGCTCAAATTGTACTATTTAGAGTTTGCTTTCATTTTCGATTTTTACTGAATCTCATCTGAACCTTTTTGAATGTGTATGAAACTTTTAAACACCTAGAAGTAAAAGAAATAGGACTTATCATATATGAATTGGGCGATTGAACATTAGAATTTAAAATTGGGCATAATACATTTGAAAGAAAACGTACATGTACATAAATGATTTGTATGCATATTCATTACTCATATGTGTATAGTATGATTATAAAAGTGTGATTTTCATACCTTTCTAGTGATGGTAAGCCATGAATTGCATATATGAACGCAATTATAGATTTTATGATTTGAAATGTATATCATTTAACTTGTCAATATATGAATTGTGAAATTGGCAAATGGTTAAAGGAAATGTTACAGTGCTTGCTCTATTGTCTTGGTGGGGGATAAATAGGCATGCCTATAGGGTTACATTGCAGCTGCTACAGTTTGACGCCACCAGTGTTCACAATTCGATACCTTCGGGCATCCACAGTTTGATACCTTCAAGTATCCACAACACCCATTATCCACACCCACAGAAAATGTGCACACTTAACACAAAAAGTAAAGTTTGATACTTTCGGGTATCCATAACACCCGTTATCCACACCCATAGAAAATGTGTAGGCTTAACACATAAACTAAAGTAAATAAATATAAATAAGAAATACAGCAGGGCAACATTAATAATTGGTATTGATGAGCATTTGTACTGGTTGTATTGTTGAATTGTAATGATGTGCAATTATATTGATAAGTTGTATTAATGAGCGTTGAATATTAATATTTGAATTATAAATGTGCATTTTCGGTATATGGATAATATTTTGAAGCATATTTGTATTATGTACTTTGCTTAAGTATGCCATCATTGTTTACATTAGCATTGAATATCAATGTTTAGTTCATGAATGTGAATTTATGGTATATGAGTTGTGATATTTTTGAATGTGCGTGCTTGGCAGATGACTGTTGTGAGTGGTCGTCCAAACTAAGTGTTTGCCTCACTAAGATTTAAAGCTTAGCACGGGAGTTAATTCGTATAGATCCAAGTCATAGGAGTGAGGTATAGGGAACAACTGCAGAGACCAAAGCTACCAGATATAAGAAAAAGTACTTTTAGAATGTGTTTTTAGTTACAAATGATTGCACATATAATGAAGAAAGGAAATTGTATGTTTTCCTTTAGATTACCATTTAAGCGTAAAGATGTATTACTACTGTTAAATGATAATGCTAAGCATTGAGAAGTTTTATAATGTGTATATATATAGCATTGAATATAGTTGTATACCTTGAATGTGTGTATAGGAATTTGGTTGCTATATGTGTAGATGGTTGTAGGTTTTGTATAGGTGGTGTTACAAAAGTAGGGTTAAGATCAATAGCTGGTGTAACATTGGTGTGGTAAGTAATGTGATCAGGTAAAGTTTTTTATTAGTAACCATTGGATGAGAAAATGATGATGGTGGCTGATGAATAGGTTGTAGTAACAAGGGAGAACTATGGAAGGGATAGGTGATTCAGGAGTACTTGAAACTAGTGATAAAGGAGTTGAATTTAGTGGAGAAGTAAGTAGTAATTGGACCTAGAGGGTTAAAAATAAAAAAGGTTGGAGAAGAAGGAGGAGAATTGGAAAGGAAATTAAAGAATTAAGTTTCAAGAAATCTTACATGTTAAGAAATATAGATGTTATTTATGGAGAAATCAAAACATTTATATCCTTTATAATTGGGAGCATAGCTGAAGAAGACATATGAAGTGAATTTTGGTGTGGGTTTATTAGTTCTAGTTTGATCAAGAAAGGAAAAAGTAGTGCAACCAAAAACACGAAAATGATTAACTTTATGAGGTGTATGGAATAGTAGTTCATGAGGAGATTTGAAATGTAAGACAAATGATGAATTTTACGTTCAGTGATGATATTTTGTTGTGGGATACAAGGACAAAAAATAATGTCATAAGTAATAAGAAAAATAGCAAACAATCCTTTGATAAGTTCGAAAGTTCCGTCACATTGGAACATTTTAATTTTAGTTGAAAATAAGTTCTCAATAGTATTTTTGAAAAATTGTAAAAAAATTTAAGGCTTGAGATTTATTAGTTAAAGGAAAAATTCAAGTGTAACGACTAAAATTATCAGCAAAAATTAGAAAACACTGTGAACCAAAAAGTGACAAAAAGTATGATTTCCAAATATTGCAATGAATAAGTTAAAAAGGTTCAGTACAAACTCTAGTAGATGTAAGAAAGGAAAGAAGACGACTTTTTTTTGAAGACATAATGTACAATCAAGACTGGTACGAGACACCAGAATTGACTTAATTAATTTTGACAAATATTACTACATAGATGACCGAGACACTGATGCTAAATGTGTTCTCGTTGAGCAGTGAAAGCTATAGGATTTATGAAATTAATGGGAACGTTCAAGAGGTAAAGATTATTATGGATGCTTCCCACAATAAATAGAATCTTGTTGGAAAAAGTCCTTTACAACGTAACCAAAGAGATTGAATTCAATTAAATAATAATTGTTTTAACAAATTAGGCAACATAAAGTAAATTTATAGTAAAATTAGGCATAATAAGAATATTTTTTAAATGTAAAAGATTTATGTGGAAATGTAAGCAATCTTTTGAAGATACGGGAAGACAAATATCATTAACAAGAATTACTTGATCAACATCGTGATATGGTTGGATGAAGTCAACAATATTAGTGTTGGGTACCACGTGTGAAGTAGTAGTATCTAAAAGTAATTTGGTAACTTCACTAGGGGAAGACATGGAGGAATTGTGTGAAGGTTGAATATTTAGTGTAGAAAATACAGGCTGAATTTAAGTTAGATCAGTAAAAGGATTATAAGAATTATTCTTAGATTGCATATAGTAGAAGCGACATAGAGTAGCTATGTGACCAATTTTTTTACAAATTTGACATTTTGAGGTCGTGGAATGAATTTAGTCGAAAAGTGAAATAAGTGGATGGGTTGAACGAAGAAAATTGGGTTGGGCCCATACAAGCTAGGGTGTTACAAATTAGGATCAAGATGGTAATTTGGGTTATGGGCTAGGTTAGAGTTATTTGGCAAGTGGGTATAATTACTGGGCCATATCTTGAAGAGGGGTTAAGTGAACCGGCCTAGTATGAGTGTGAGGAAGACCTAAATAAGTTTGGTAAAGCCCCAAAACTTCTTCGAAGCTAGTCGTAGGATCCAACTCATGCGTTGCTCCTGTAAGTTGAGAAGTGACTTCCACGAGATGCAATGAACACCATTTGCGGTGGAGTTTAATGGAGGACAACAGTTGTTGTTCTTGAAACAGGAGTTTTGCTTACAACTTGGGTAGATTCTGATACCATAAAAAGAAAAATAAACTAAAATGTGTTTGAATAAAGGTGTAATTGACTAATTTGCATTGCCTTTCTATTATGTCTCTTCAAGAGAATGAACATGGGTATTTATACACATTTAGAAAGAAGATAGCATAGCATTATACATTTTTTATTTGATCATATTTAATTTAGAAAGAATGATAAAACAGGATGAGAGTTTTATAAAGTAATAATAACAGATGAGGATGCATTTTGTTAATAGTAGCACTTTCAAGAAAGATCACATCTTTAAGCCTTAGAAAACAAAATAGCCAACATTTTCCAACTTCATTAAAATAAAGAGTGATTAAACATTATTAATTAGCCTTATCAAAACGGGCAGACGATTTAATAAAGTGATTGTCTTTGAATTAATAAGGATTAGTTAGGCTTTATTGAAATTAATCTTAAATATTGGTTAATTAAATTTATCCATCAATCCAAACTCGCCTTTTGCAACCCTAACCTTGTCAACTATCTTTCCTTAATAATTATTGCCCTCTTTATCTTTTATCCCTTTACTGCTAAAAATGTAGAGAGCAAAGTAAATCAGAACTAATGATACTATTGACAAAATAATAACACATACATTGAAACATTATCGTAATACCAATGTTCGGTTCAGATATATATTTATGGCTCGATGTAAACAGAAAGTTGTTGATAACTTGTCCCCATCTCTCTTCCTGGCTGACAATTGGCTAATTGTTAAAGCCTGGTAAACGATAAACAATATCAAAACAATCTACCTGGTAAATGGTAAACAATATCAAAACAATCTGAGGTATTCAGTCATGTTCTTTCTAGTAGAAAATCCAATAAGAACTATAGGGAATAAAACAATTAACTTATGTAAGTGGTAAACAAGATTGAAAAATGATAGTATAGCTTCTTTTTACCAAAATCTTTGGAAAAACATTGCCCATTAGTGAAATGACGGAAGCGATTCCAATCCTGGGCAACACATAATTTGTTGAACTTTCCTTAAACATATTTCATGAAACAATGACCGTGATGACAAATTCGAAGATTTTTCATGATCCTCTTATGGTTCTTCTCTCACCAAAACAAGGTATTGCAAGCGCAACTGCCAACCTTTCACTATGATAGCTACCACTATTCTCCTTTTCCTTCTCGTTTTTTTGGATTATATTAGGTATCCCAGCTTAACCAGACTAATCCTAAGCCCTTAACATGCCACCCCAAGAGCCCTAGAGGAAGTAAATCTGGAACCCAAAGATTTCTCAGGTTCTTACGTAGCCTGTACACTTTTGCACATAAGGAGTTGTCATATACTTGGTTGGTCAACTGCTGATTAATCACTAGCCTGCTCAGCATCAGGTTTCCAGCAACTCTCGGGTTTCCTAATAGCTTCAACTCCCACACTGCCATTAGAAGTGAGGTGTTCGTAATTGATTCAGTCAAAGAGCTTTGCCCAGGAGGCTAGAGGATCATCAACAAGGAAAATTTCCCATTTTCTCTCTTTTTGCGTGATTCAAACTCAAGATCTCCTATAAGGGGAGAGCCTAAAGTGAAGTTTCCTTCTCTTTAATGTATTGAGTATAACCATGCACTTTGATAGTATCAATCACATCCACCAAGAACTTGGTAACTTCCTCTAATTTAGGGTGAGAAATATCTCCTGATAAAAATTCATGAATTTCCTCATCCACAACGAGCAAACTATTGCTAGGCGTCTTGCTAATTCCTCTCTCTTGCATGGAACGTCTCAATTTCTCCTTTTTGATGTATCTTCCAACTTCACCATAGTCATTTGATGACTCAAATCTTCTGTACCATTTAATAAGTTCCAACTTGTGCCATTGACTTTAAACCACAAATTTAATTTGTGATGCACATAAAATAGCACAGATTAAAACTTCAAAAAGGGCACAGAAAATTTGGTGACACATTTGATAGAAGCACTTAGTCACCATAATGAAAAGCGACTAGTTGATGGATCTTCTCTTTCACTTTCCCTACTAAAATGAGATCATTATTGTTATCATGGCTATAGCCTAAAGGAAATATATCGATAAAGAAAGTAGATAGAAAACAACACCAAATAACACCCAACGGAAGCAAGAATTTTAAATGTAAGCACAAAGTAAAATGGACATAGGAACTTACGAGGAAAACTCCAACACAGAGAAAAACCTCGGGCGGCAAGCCAAAAAATATTCACTATGAAGGAGGAATACAAAAGCTCTTTTATAAATAGGATGGCTAAGCAATTGTATTACTAGCCTCCACCAAGTAGTAACTTATCTTCTAAAAGCCACCTTTGGACTCCTTATATAGGAGTTAAAGACAAAAGGCTTATATTATCTACCCAATATGGGACAAGGACCATATATATAAGAGACCAAAGACTTAAGGCCTATTTCCACAAACAATGTGGGATGAAGGCTAACATACAAAATTGTGGCAAACATAACAAAATCCATCGGGCATCAATTTTGTTGCAAACAAACAATTATCCACCTTGAAATGAAATTAAGTAGACTGAATTGTAACCTCTTTGTTCAAACTTTATGGCCGCCTCCAAATCAAACAATACTCAAGAAACAAGATTAACCAAGTCCAAGCAGTATCGGAACTTGGATCTAGAAAGAGTCTTTGTCATCATATCAGCAGCATTATCTAGCGTACTAACCTTCACGACCATAATATCACCTTTTGCAGTGACTTCTTGGACAAAGTGATATTTGACATCAATGTGTTTAGTGCACTTATGGAACATTTTATCTATTGTTAAGAAAATAGCACTCTGACTATCACAATATATTTCCAATCTATGATCCTCCTGAGGAAGCTCTGCATAGATACTTCTTAGCCAAATTGCTTCCTTTATTGCTTCAATGAATGTCATATATTCAACTTCTGTAGTTGAAAAAGCTACTACAGCTTGCAAACAAGCTTTCTAACTTATAACAAAACCACCAAAAGTAAAAAGGTATCCAGATATGAATCGTTGAATATCAAGATCACCTAAAAAATCTAAATCCACATATACAACCAATCTAGCTATAGAATTTCCAACTTCAAGACAAGTTGTAGACGTACCTTTGAGATACCTTAATATCCACTTCACTGCCTGCCAATGCTCCTTCCCTGAATTAGCCATGTAACGACTTATCATGCTAACTGCGTGTGCTAAGTCGAGGCATGTGCTAACCATCGCATACATAATGCTCCCAACAACACTAGCATATGGTGTCTTCTCCATTTTCTCAATTTTTTTTATCTAAGGTCAGACATTGTCGTGATGACAACTTGAGTGTGCAGCAAAAAGTGTAGTAACTGGTTTGGCTTTATACATACCAAACCTCTCTGGAACTTTGTGTACATAACCCTCCTGAGAAAGATAAATCTTCTTAGCATTACGATCACACCTAATCTCCATACCTAAGATGCGTTTTGTTGTACCTAAATCATTCATTTCAAATTCTGTACTTAATTGTGTCGTAATCTTAGCAATTTCTGACTTGCTCCTAGCTGCAATGTGCAGGTCATCCATATAAAGCAGAAAATACATGAAGGAACCATCATCGACTGATCTCATGTAAACACAAGAGTAATAATTGCTTCTCTTGAAACCAAGATTTAAAATAAACGTATCAAAACGTTTATACTACTGTCGAGGCGATTGCTTGAGACCATACAATGACTTCTAGAGTTTACAAACATGGTCCTCTTTGCCCTCAACCTGAAAACCTTCGGTTTACAGCATGTAAATTTCTTCTTCTAAATCACCACACAGGAATGTTGTTTTAACATTTAGTTGCTCCAATTCAAGTTCATTAGATGAAACAAGACCAAGAAACAACCGAATGGAATTACATTTCACAATGGGTAAATAGCTTTATACCTCAGTTCTTCAATTCCGAGAATTTCGTCCTTTTTCTTAAACACCCATTTACACTTTATTGCTCTTTTACCTTTCGGTAATTTTGTTAGAATCCAACTGTCATTCTTTTGAAGTGATTCCATTTCTTATAGCATAGCCACAACCCGTTTATTAGAATTTGGACAAGTTGTTGCATTCTTTTTAACTAGCAGGCTCAAAATAACTCTCTGTCTCCTCAACAGCTACAAAAGCAAACCCAACAAAGTGTGCTTCCTCAATAAACCTCTGTTAAGGTACACCTTGATTGAAATGACGGGGACGATCTATAGTAATAGAACGAGATAACTGAACATTATTCATATTGGCTTGTTGCTCCACCTCAACTTGAGTATCTTTAACATCCTGATCATGGCTCTCAGAATGTATTTGGAGCTTTACCTTACTTCCAATCTCATTCTTGTTAATGTTATTGTCAACAACATTGGGAATAATCAACTCCTCCTTTTGATGTAGCATAGATGCCTCATCAAACACAACATTTTTTGATGTGAAAACTTTGGAAGTTTGTGGATTCTATAATCTATACCCTTTAACTCCTGGAGTGTACCCAAGAAAGACATGGAAGTTTATGGATTCCATAATCTATACCCTTTAAGTCCTGGAGTGTATCCAAGAAAGAAACACTTGATCGATCTAGGTTCTAACTTCCATTCAGTTACATGTGCATAAACTAGACATACAAATACTTTAATGTCACCATAATTTACTAGTTTACCTTACCAAACTTCTTTAGGTGTTTTTAACCGATAAATGTGTCAGGAGATCTATTCAATAGAAAACAAGTTGTTAAGATTGTCTCTACTCAAAACCTTTTTTTCAGTCTAGAGTTCGAAAGCATACACTTTGCCCTTTCTAATAAAGTTCTGTTCATCCATTCAGCCACACCAATTTGTTATTGGGTACCTGAAATGGTCAAATGATGCACAATTCTCTGATCTTTACAATATTGTTTGAACTCTCCTGAACAGAATTCTAAGTCATTATCTGTTATTAACCATTTCACTTGCTTCCCAGTTTGCTTCTCAATTATGGTCTTCCATTCTTTGAAAGTAGTAAAGGCTTCACTTTTATGCTTTAAGAAATATCCCTAAACTTTCCTTGAAAAATCATCAATAAAAGTGACCATATAACGAGCACCACCAAGAGAGGCCTCACAAGACAACCCCCAAACATCAACATTGATGTAATCAAAAGTTCCTTTAGTATTATGTTTTGTCGGAGTAATAAAAGAACTTTTCTTTTGTTTACCAAATAAGCAATGTTTACAAAAATCTAGTTTACTATCCTTTTTGGTCTCCAAGTAGTCCTTACTTTCTCAATTTGGAAAGGCCACTCTCACTCATATGGCCTAACTGCATATGCCATAATTTTTTTACTTCTTCATCAGACATAGATGATTCAGCAATTGTAGAGTGACCTTCAACGGTCTTGCCTTTCAAAATGCAGAGTTTCCCTTTTCGATAGCCCTACATGACTACTAGTGATCCTATGATGATCTTTAGTGAACCATTCCTGTTGACCATTGTCCTTTAAGATGCTTAGAGAGATCAAAGGACATGTCTTACATTTGATAATGTTCTCACTATTCCATCATGCATTTGAACTTTTATACTTCCTATACCCGCAATCCTACAAGTTTTTTCATTCCCCATCATTACTACTCCTTGATTGAGTGGTTCATATATGTGAAACAAATCCTTACGAGGAGTCAAATGGAATGAGCAAGCTGAATCCATGGTCTATTCGCTACTTCAGTCATTATCAACATGAGCTATCACATTAACTTCTGCACTCTTCTTTATGGCATCAACCACTAGACCAAAGTCATCTTCATGGGTGGCAACACTAGCATCATCTGATGATTTTTTCTTGTTCTTGCCTCTTGTTTTATTCTTTTTCTTCAATTTGAGACAATCATCCTTAATATGACCTTGCTTCTTACATTATTTGCAGCGGAGATTCCGATGTTTTGACTTGAACCTCGCTTTTGAACTTCTTTCAGTGTTCCTTTCAATCAATTTGCCTCTTGTATATAAACCTTCTCCATGTTCCTCATGCTTTGAAGTGTCCATTCTTTCTCTAGCCAAAAAATTAGAACAAACTTCATATAAGGTAATAGTATCATTTCCATAAAGCATAGTGTCATGGAAACTATTATATGATGGTGGCAAATGATTTAACAAAAGCATAAGCAAATCCTCATCATCGGTTTTAACATCAAGATTTTCTAAATCATTGATAATCTCCCTGAATTCTTCAAGATGTAGTTTAACAGACTTACCTTCTAGTAATTTATGCGAGCATAACCTGGACTTAGCATATAAGCGATTTGTTGACTCTTTTTCATAAGAAGTGATTCAATCAACCATAAACCAGTAATGGTTGTCTCCTTACTGACTTCTTGAAGAATCTCTGTCGACAAGTGTAGTTAAATTTGAGCCAGTGCCTTCAAATTCTTCCTCTCCGTCCTAGGTCTGAACCAAACATCTTTTCCACCACAAGTAGTGCCTCATCTAAATCAAAACTAATAAGATTGCTTTTATATTGATTTGCCACATAGAAAACCTTATGCTATACATGAGTGAAGGAATATCTAACTTTTCGATGTTGAAGCCATCACTGCTCTAATACCAATTTGTTATGATGGCTACAGCCTAAAAGAATTATATTGATAAAGAAAGCAGATAGAAAACAACACCAAATAACACCCAACGAAAGCAAGAACTTTAAATGCAAGCACAAAGTAAAAGGGACGTAGGAACTTACAAGGAAAACCCCAACATGAGGAAAAACCTCGGGCGACAAGCCAGAAAAATTTTCACTATGAAGGGGGAGTACAAAAACTCTTTTAAAAATAGGGTGGTTAAACACTTGTATTACTAACATCCACCAAGTAGTAACATATCATCTAAAAGCCACCACTAGACTCCTTACATAGGAGTTAAAGACAAAAGGCTTATGTTATCTAGCCAATATAGAATAAGGACCATATATATAAGAGACCAAGAACTTAAAGCCTATTTCCACAAACAATGTAGGATGAAGGCTAACGTAGAAAATTGATGCAAACATAACAATTATGACTCACGCAAGCTCCAAGTAGAGTCCTCCATATTGTTGTAGACTAATAAACTTATGTAAACTTGCACAAAATACAAACAAGCATTTAATAAAGACAAGATATAAAGTTTTTGCAGAAAACTTATCTTAATGTTTTGTCACATCTTATTAAAAATAAAATTGCCTATTAAATAGGCACAATTACAAATATAAATTTATAAAATTTAGGGTGCACTATTCATATATGCATATCTATAACAAATTTGAGAAAGAATAGGAACCAACAATGTAACATGTAGTAGAGAGATAGGGGAGGAAGTTTGAATCAGTTCTCAACACACTCCTCTGATTCAAACTTGCAGACTCCTAGCAATGATTTTAATTATTCATGCTTATTTCTTGGTAAGGATTTTGTCAAGATATCTGCCAATTGTTCATCTATATTGTAGTGTTTCAAGACTATAGTTCCTTCAGCAACAAGATCTATGATGAAGTGAGCCATTATGTCAATATGCTTTGTTATATCATGATATTGACTTTGCAATAGTTGCTTTATTGTCGCAATAGACTTCAATTGCTTCACGTTGGACCTGACCGAGATCAGTCATCACCCTCCTTAGCTAAATTGCTTGGCATATAGAAGAAGTGGCTGCCATATATTTAGCTTCTGATGACGATAAGGCCTTGGTAGTTTTCTTCTTTGAACTCCAGGAGATAGCGCCTGAACCAAGACTGAACATGTACTCATGATACTCTTCCTATCGTGTATGCATCCTACCCAATCACTATCGATGAAGCCAATCAATTTAAAATTGGATGTATAATAATACCATATGCTAAGATCCATAGTTCTAGCCACATAGCACATGCATCATTTAGCTGCATCGAAATGATGTTTAAAGGGAAAATGCATGAACCTTAAGATCGCCCCTACTGAGAAAGCAATATCCAGCCTTGTGTGAGTCAAGTAAATTAGGCCGCCAACCATATTTCTAAAAAAATTTTCTTCCATTGAACCAATCCCATCATCATCATGTAGTTTCTCATTTGCATTTATTGGTGTGGGTGTTGTTTTACAATTCATCATATTGAACTGTTTGAGAAAATCTTCCGTTGAGAGATGAATACTCCTCCTTCAGCTTGTTTAACTGCTACTTCAAGAAAGTAATGCGCAGTACACCTAAATCTATCATCTCAAACTCTTTCTTCATGCATACTCAAAATTCATCAATAAGTGAAGCAGAAGAACTCATATAAATCATATCATCAGCATAGAGATATACAAAAAGGAAATATGTACCTTGACTTTTTATGTAAAGAGTAGGCTCATTCTTGCTTCTCTTAAAGCCATTTTGCAGGAAGTAGGAGTCATTGTTTGCATACCAAGCTCGAGGTGCTTGCTTTAAACCATACATAGGTTTCCTCTACTTCTTCCTTCCTATAGACCATGAAACCTTTAGGATGGGATACATAAACTTCCTGTTGTAATTCACCATTCAAAAAAGCCGACTTAATGTCAAACTAATAAATCGACAATCTTAATTAAGTAGTTAAGGCAAGTAGGGTTCTTATAGTCTCAAATCGTGCAATAGGAGAGAAGGTATCTTCGTAGTCCACAACTTGTTGGGAGAATCCCTTTGTCACTAGTCGGGCTTTATGTTTCTGAATGCTCACATCTGCATGAAACTTGGTTATAAAGACCCACTTTACTCCGATGGCCTTTTTTCCTCTAGGAAGGTCCACCAACTCTCAAGTCTTGTTTTTTTTTCTATTGCAGCAATTTCTTCATCCATGGACTTGATCCATTCTTTTTTTCGGTTGCTTCTTCATAAGTACTTGGACTAACAACAAAATATAGCTTGTTTCATTTCAAATATCTCAATAAGGGATTGTGTTTTCCATGGTCGGGTGTCATCGGCCGAGCTTGATTTGGTAGAGTTGTTCCCTTCACTTGATGAGGTTGAAGGGCTTAAAGAAGTCGAGACTGAAGCAGAGCTTAGAGGTGTTTGTGGTGCTCTCTCATTTGGTCGAGCTTCTACACTTGTTGGAACCTCAAATGTCACAATTCCTCCTTCATTTTCATGCCAATCCCACCTTGCCTCTTCATCAAAAATCACGTTCCTGCTTATAATAATAGGATCATACTGTCTATAAGCTTTGGAGTTAGTACAATAATACACAAAGATACATTTGACGGATTTCTCATCAAGTTTGCTATTGTGTGCATCAACCAATGCATATGCAATGCAACCAAATATTCTCAAGTGATTTACCTAAGATCTTCCATCTATTTAAGCTTAATGGGGTGTTTGATTTGGTACTGCTCTTGTTGGACATAAATTCAATAAATAGATAGTCATAGCCATTGCTTCTCCCCGTAATTGCGCCAACATGCTTTTTGTCATTTTGACAATTGTATGATTCTTCCATTCTGCTACTTCGTTTTGTTCAGTTCAGGTATATAAGGTGAAATTAGCTCCTTATGAATTCCATTTTCTTTACATAAAATATTGAATACTTTAGAAGTGAATTCGCCACCTCTGTTCGTTCGTAACACCTTGATACTCTTGCCAGTTTGCTTCTCCATTAAAGGCTTGAACTTTTTGAACATGCTCAAGGCTTTTGATTTTAACTGTAGGAAATACACCCAACTCATCCGAGTGCAATCATCTAGAAACAACAAGAAACAGCGACTTCCTCCAAATGATTCAGTTTTCATCGGGACATAAAAATCAGCATTGACAAGCTCTAAATTAATTTCTGCTCTCCATGATTGTCCAACATAAAAATACACATGCTTCACAGAAATCTAACGAGTTAATACTAGGTAATCCAAATATCATTTCTTTTTGATGCAGCAACTTTAACCCTTTCATATTTAAGTGCCCGTATCTTGAATGCCACAATTTAGAATCATCCTTTGCTTTAACAGCCAAGGCATGTTTGTCAATGCACGAAAAAACTAAAGAAATAACTTATTTTGTGTCATATTTACCTCAGCTATAACCTGATTCGTCTTCTGCTTCTTGATCCTGCATGAGAAATTTTCAAACAACACTGAGAAGCCACTGGATGCCAACTGTCCCACACTTAAAAGGTTTTGCATTAAATCAAGCACAAAGAGCACATTGTGAAGAAGCTTGCTACCTCCACCACTATTAACAGCTACAATACCTCTTCCCTCAGCTTGCGTTTGTTTGTCATCATCTCCCAGCCTTACCTTGAGCTTGTATGAGTCATCTAGCTCCTTAAACAATGAGCACAACCCTGTCATGTGGTTTGATCAACCACTATCCAAAAGTCAAATATAACTTAAGCTTTCAGTTTGTTCTAATTTGGCCATAAATATTTGAACTCCTCCCTTTCTTCTGCTTCTGCTTCTTCCACATAATTAGCCTGATTTTTCATTCTCCAGCAGTTCGCCTTGATGTGGCCATATCATTTGCGATAGTGACACTGACGTGATTGTCTTTGCGCATCTCGAAACCAACCACGTCCATGTCCTCGAGTGCCTCCGCCACGATAGCCTCCTCTTTCTCAGCTCCAGGACTGTTCGTTGTTGTAACAAAGGACTTCCTGTTGATATGAGGCATCTCCCTTTACATGAAAAGCTTTCTCCTCACTCAACTTCATTGTGATTTTCTTCAAATGAAAAAACATCAAAATCCTATATTGCAGCCACAACATGATCATACTTTATGCATGTCAGGCTTCGTAGGACTTTTGCAACCACTGTTTGATCGCTACATTGCTCACTGAAGGATCTCATATTGTTGACAATGGCATAAACTTTAGATAAAAAATCCTGCACAGACTCATCAGACATTATAACTGCAGTTTCAAAATCTTGTCGAAGAGACTGTAATTTTGCAACAATAACTTTTGCGTCCCCTTGGAACTTCTTTTGCAAAATTCTCCTGGCCTCCTTGGATGTTATTACTCCCATAATTCTTAAGAAGATACTCTCATGAACTGCTTGCTGAATAAAAAACAGTGCCTTAGAGTCTTTCTTCTTATTTTCCTTCAATCGAGCTTCTTCATTCGGATCGAGATATCCGTGCCCAACCGAAGTTCCAAAGAACTAGAGACTTGAACAAGGTTTTATCTTGATGCTCCAGAACTCAATACTTCTCACCACTGAAAACTGGAATAAGTGGATGCGAGGCTGAATTCAAATTTGCTACCATCGAAATTCTCTCTCAAATTCTCTCGTGTTTCACTCTTGATCGCCCAGCTAATGACCCAACCTTGCTTTTATACCAAAATTGCCGTAGACTGATAAACTTACGTGAAAGCACAAAAGACAAACAAGCATTCAACGAAGACGAGACATAAAGTTTCAACAGGTAACTTATTTCTGTCGCATTTTATTAAAAATAATATTGACCATTAAATGAGAGCGATCTTTTTTTTTTCCGCAGACATTTTAGGAGTATTTCAGTTATGTGAAAATATTTTTAGATTAGTCTTCATTTAAGTTGGATAGGTTCTTTATAAAAGATAAAACTCTAACTTTAAATTTTAAATATATACATAAAAACGATTCAAACTCACAATCTCATTTTAAAAAAACAAAAGTCTCTTACTAACGTATGTACACCTTAAGGTTAAGCTACTCTACCTAGTTTTATCTAATTAAAAAATTATGGTCGTTCTATTTAAAAGACCATTCCTCACTTTCTTTTTTTTCTTTAACTTCCTTTGAACCAACGTAATTTAAGTTAATATTTTTTTATAATTTATCCATTAATTAAACAATTTTAATAAATTAATTAATTTTTAAAAATTAAAATTT
>JAOTAZ010000005.1:5688457-5706553 GCA_025629785.1 Erythroxylum oxycarpum
ATTAAATTTCTTATTATTATTAATTTTATTATTAAATTCTTTATTTTTATCAGTTTTCCTAATTCAGCTTCCATAATTAATGCTAATTAATACTTCTCTGTGCTAGCATTAATTTATAAATTTAAAGAAAATCTCAAGAAATAGGTGCAAGCATTAAAGCATTTAAAGCAAATGTTGACTATCCAAATTATAAATAGTCCTGTGTTGTGTTGAAACTTCACATCTTCATCACAGTAAGCCATCTAGGAACTCATTGTGCCCTTCCAGTGATTCTTATTCATCTTCTTGCACTGAAGCATTATTCTATGTTCCATCAGAAATCCAAGTTGAAGGGTTGTTTGAAAGAAACACATATCGTTGCTTATGGCAATTCATGTCTTGTGTAACTTCAACGAGGCCGGTTAAACTCTTTGTCCATCTACTCCAGTCGGCCTTGTGATCTTCGACCGAAGGCTTCTGTCACAGTCTCCTGAACCTGGCACAAGATGCTGGAAACAAGATCAAGTAAACTCGGTCTTGTTTAAAGAGGGATAGTCACTGGTTTGCCTTATCATGCGATGACACATGTCAACGGGAGTTTAACATTTCAAGCATATTGATATTCTCCCCCATGTTTCAGGGTTTCTCTAACCTTGGGACTTAGCAGTTCCATCATGCACGGTGTACAATCATTAGATGATCAAAGGAAGGAAATGCAGCAAAAATATAATGTGGTTTTACACATGTACTTTAAGGATTGTGTCCATGGCGAAAGACAACAGTATTCCCTCTTGCAAGGAACATTGAAGATGAGGTTGGAGATGTGATTATGAACTGATTCTTTGAAGATCGTATAAGGATTGGTTATTGCTTTGCAGATTGCTGTTCAAGGCATTTCAATGTTTTTCACTTTAATACATATACATATATGCTTGGTTTTCTTATTGAGCAATATTATCTCCTGCAATTTCTCTGTAACATTTGTGGACTGTCCAACAAGTTCCTTCCCAATACTTATATGAAACTATGTAACACAAAAAAGAAGAGATAGAACGCAGAGAATGTAAGAGAAAAGAAGGAATTTGATTCTGACAGCTCTTAACAGAAAGGAAAAAGCATATAATATATGGATTATCAGGACATATTCGAATAATTCGATTTTGTTAATGTTTGACAGTTATGATGTTCTTGTCAGATTACAATTATTGCTGTAGTTGAAACTGGGAACACATGCAATAGCACCTTTCATGGCGGAATGTATGCAGACTTTATAGAACAGACTGCTCAGTTTCTGTGATATGAGTCCACCAGAGCCGCTGGTCGTGACAATCACCAATCATTTGGTAGGCCTACGTACCCTAAAAAGAATTTGGACCATGTTACAATTCCTTGAGATTGAACATATACCAACTAGAACAATGGATTGGGAAACAAAAATTACACTAACTCCTTCTAAACTTTTGATTTTAATGCTAATCTTGAATTTCCCTTCTCTTGTTTCTTAGCGTTAAATCTCAATACTTTCTTTCACGCTTCTTAAATAATTAATTATAATAAATATAATAGGGTACATTAAAATTTCATTAATCTTATTAAACTAAGATAGAGATTGTTCAGCGATTCCTTTGTTGTTGTATGAACACAAATCGAATAAAAACGATGAAAATTTTAAATTTAACTAACGGATATATTAGTATATCTCTATCAATACTTTACAACTTTTAATATATTGATGTATATATTATATCTATAAAATTTAAAAAAATTCAAAATTTACTCTTATAATTAGGCACGAAAGCAAAATCCAATCCATACAAAATTAAGGAGACAAGGCTAATTTGATTGTACCAATTAAAACTTGAATTTATGCATACGAATTCTATCAAATTAAAACTCTAATTTGGGTACATGAATTTGATCAAGAGTCCTAAATAAGTTTTTTAAATTCGATTAATATAAAAAATCAATTAGTCCAACTAAAATAATTTAAATTAATTTTTTAAAAAGTTAAATTAAACTGAACTTTTTAGAAGATAAATCTAAATCATTAGTTGGAATTTATGTGTTGCTATCACTATCCATAATGAATAAGCATGCTAGATGATGAAACAAGACCATATGTCTCACAAACAATATAAGTTTTATGTTCAAATGGTAACTAGAATTATGATAGGCAAATTTAACCTTAAAATAACGAAGGCAAACCCTGATTTAATCTAATTTGGGTTGTTAATGTTAAACCCTATATTGGTTTATCATATATGGACATATTAGTGGGTGTTGGAATACCAACGTTTGTATAGTCATCATGCTAATCCTACACAGTAATGTCCACTTCTGACAACAGTTTATATAAGAATCAACAGAATTTGTAGTCTTAGTTTCCTGTTACTATATATATTAAATATAAAAAGAACAACTAATTGACTGGAAAAAGTATACCAACTCATGAGAGACTAGGACGTGACAAAAAAGATATAAGATGGCATTCTTCATTCCAAACTTGTTCTTGGGGCCGAAGCCTCAAACTGCACTCCTCAGTCCTCACACTTGAAGTTTATATATTACTGTCTTTATAATAAATTTTTTATCTGTATCACTTCCAAATGCATCATTCAATGCTTGCCTTGGACCCTTTCTTATTCTTTTTTGTTCTTTCTTTATAACTTCTTATATAAAGAGGTTAGTGACAACTCAACTGCTTCATCACAGCCACTCTGTATATATGTTTGGTATTTAATTTTGTTACGTAGTATGCAACTTGTTCTTGCCAACATCACATTGAAGATTGTTCCTTACTTGAAGGACACTTCGTGGAGGAGCCATTCATTAACTATAATATGTCTGTATATAACTGCGAACGTAGCATATGTTTCATTTGCGTCACTTATCATCAAGCAGGTTTTGTTGATTAATTCTTCTCTCTAAATCATGCTGGTGCTTAATATGTGTATAAGCATTATAAACCGATCAAAGTCATGTTAATGGAAGACTGATTGAAGCAAGTAATTAGAATGGACGAAACAACTTAGTCCTAATCCGATTAAATCAAAAACTAACGAATAATATTTGTTTTAATTAAAATTTTAATTGTTTTTAAAATTAAATAAAATTAAAGAATTTAAAAATATTTAAACTGGTTCTGTCTGATCTTAATAGGGCTGGACATTGTCGCTTGGATCCATGATTCTGCTTAACCTTAGCTAAAGAACACCTGCAAAACAACAAAAGGCGCGCCTGGGTTGATTGGCGTCAAGCTCCTCCGACACTCAAGTCAGTATTTTTGTGAGGGTTTTGGGAGCGAGGAACAAAGAATAATAGGGTTCCAGTGTCTTACCTGTATCATGGCAAAGTAGTACTTTATATAAGAAATAGATGTTAGGTTTAGGTCATTACTTAGGTCTTTACGTATGCATGGGAGGTTATTACCTGCGAATGGGCCGTGGATGCATGGACCTGGGCCTGGGTCTAGCATAACCGACCTAACCATAAAGGATATTATTTTTACTCATAAAAAAATTAAAGTTTAATGAAAAAAGGTGACTATTAGTCAATTTATTTTAGTTTATAAAAATTGGTCGATTCATCAATAAACTCATTACTTTTTAACAACAAAAATTATTAACCAAATTAAATCGAAAAGTTAAAAATTGAACTGAAAAATTGGTCAGTTCAAATATTGACTATTATATTAGTCAAATCGATTCAATTTTTAAAACATTAGTATTACTTAGTTGCAATTGGATTTGTATAAATTCATCTATGGCTATACTTAGAGAAGGGAGTGCAAATGTTTTAGTTAATGTTGGTTATGTTATTTGAAGCATTTGATTTAAAAGCATTAGAGAATGAAGATTTCATTTCCCAAATATTGGTATTAAGTTTGTTTCTACTCAGCAGTTTCCATTTTATGCACACTCAAAGTGACAATTTAAATAGTAAAAAACAACTTTTCTTTCTTAATTCAAAAAGGAAAATAACAATATGAGATTTTTATTAGTTCAAAATGAAAATTTGCCTTATCTAATAAAGTAAAATCATTAAAAAGGAAACCAGAAGATGGCCCAAAAAAAAAAAAGATTCCAACCAGTATAAATAAAAAAAATGAAGGATTGAAAGTAAAAGATATAAAAGTGTGAGGGACTGGATTAGCAAAGATAAGTTTGGAGTACTTAACATGTAAATATCCAAATTCATTAGAAAAATCAGAACATAAGAGCTGAGCTTATCCAGCCTAACATGATTGCCATGAACATTTAAAGCCATCATCTTTCTTCTTTATTTATAGGAAGATGTTAAAATAAGCAAAATTGCTTGTCATGAGATGGGTCCCACTACATGGGTTTGATTTGAAAACTTGAAATCAGGCATCTCCCAAAAGCTACAACACCAACAAATTCAAGCAAAGAAGAGCCAATTGTGAAACAAGACTTGATTCACAATCTTTCTCTCTAGAAAGCTTCTATCTCAGGTTTCACAAACTACCAAAAAGCTAAAGCATTTGCATAAGAGCAAGCAGAGTAACGATCAAAGAAATGTCTGTTTCAAGTTTAGTTAACAAAAGTTCACATTTTTCGTTACTTCATCAGCAAAAGCATCTTCAGGTTTATTCTCTGCTATTTTTTTGAGCTCCTACTGGCTGTAACAGCAACTGCAAGCAATAGTGGTAAAGTTGGGACCTTTCTAGGCAAATAAGGAGGTAGACAGAAATATAGGAGAAGAAAAGGGTGGATTTGGGATTAGAGTGAGATAGAGACGGGAGCAAGAAATTAGAGAGGTGGGTTTTGGTTGATGAAGCCGGATATGGCGTTTGCTTCTATCTTCTGCTGTGGAAAGTGTTCGGATCGGTACGATTGCTGTCGTGCTTAAATCTTTCTGATTTGGTTTCTTCTGTACTATTACTTTGTTTGCTTGATATATTGAGTTTCGTTCAATGATTTGTTCATCTCCGAAGTTCGCAATACATGTGCTTTACTTTTCAGGGAATTTGTATGGGTTTTGAATTTGAATTCGAGTTAGGTTGTTTGTGATGTTCGTATCAGTTTGTGTTGTGGGGGCAATTTACTTGGTTACTTTGGGAGATCATGCTTTGCTGTGATGAAAAATCACTTGATGACATAGCAGGATTTACAGTTGATTGTGGGTCAGATATTGATAATATCATGGAATTTGTTAAAGGTCTTCCTTAAATCCTCGTTGCTTAAAGGTGTAGGATCTTGCTTTATTAGTATGAAATGATTCTGGTTCTCACATTATCCAAGAGAAAAAGAAAGGATTTTGGCCTACATGCTAGAACCTATCATATCTTTTGACTCGTGAACTTAATGATTCATTCCTGTGATTTACAGTTAAATGCGCTTTTTAAAATGTAAATATATACGATGATCATATGATTGTGCAGGAAAGAGCAAGGAAAGAAGCAGCCTACATGGCGGATTTTCTCCTTGAAGGAATTACATGCAGCAACAAACAATTTTAACTATGATAATAAGCTGGGAGAAGGGGGTTTTGGCAGTGTTTACTGGGGTCAGCTATGGGATGGATCACAAGTAACATTCTAAACCTTAGACGCTTTAGATCCTTACATGCAAATTTCAACTGATTTGTGAATAATTACCTTTCTTTTGTTAGCCCCGCATTTCCATCTCTGTTTTTATCCTTAAAACTTGGTAATTTGAACTATTTAGCTCTGATACAAATAGGCTTTTGAGATGGTTCATGGTATTTGTAGTCCTGAATGGTTAGTCTTACTTGTTTAGGCTGCCATAATCTGAATTATTTTGGATTATTTAAGAGCATTGTTCCCCTATTGTCCTATAGAAATCACCCAGCAATCCTATCATTGACATGCTTGCAAAAGAAGTATTGCAATCACTATCAAAATGAGAGGTATGATTTGTGACTTGTATAATAGTCAACAAAGTTGGGACATAAAGTAAATGCCTTCTTGTTGCTAGTTTCTGATTTCTTGTTGGATGTCATCAACAAAGAATCCTTTGCTTAATCTGTTAGCATAGCTGCAACATTGATTATTAGCGTGAAAAACATGCAATCGGGGACATGCATAGAAGTTGATAGTGAATTGGGTTAGGGAGGCAGTACAATTTATTCTTGTAGTGAATTGGAAGCTTGTGTGACACGTTAAGAGCACCCTTAGTTTCTGTATTAAATACTCTGTTGTTTCTCAATATGCACTACTATTCATAACTTAAGATTGTGCATGCACATGTTTATTCTCAGTTATAAACCCAAATGTAATTATGAAAAGAGAGATATGTGCAGATTGCAGTTAAAAGGTTAAAGGTCTGGAGCAACAAAGCTGAGATGGAGTTTGCTGTTGAGGTTGAAATACTAGCTCGTGTTAGACACAAGAATTTGCTTAGTCTGCGTGGTTATTGTGCTGAAGGGCAAGAACGTTTGATCGTGTATGACTACATGCCAAATTTGAGTTTGCTTTCTCATCTTCATGGGCATCATTCAGCAGAATGTCTCCTGGACTGGAAGAGACGAATGAATATTGCAATAGGTTCTGCTGAAGGAATTGCGTAAGTAGCATACTGTTATTTGCCTTCATATTTTAAGATGCAGTGCACATGTACTAATTTCATAATTGGTTGATCCATCCAGCTATCTTCACCACCATGCAACACCACATATTATTCACAGAGACATCAAAGCTAGCAATGTTCTATTGGATTCTGATTTCCAGGCTCAGGTTGCAGATTTTGGATTTGCTAAGCTAATACCTGATGGTGCAACCCATGTAACCACCAGAGTTAAAGGTACCCTTGGCTATCTTGCCCCAGAGTATGCCATGCTAGGGAAAGCATCAGAAAGCTGCGATGTTTTTAGCTTTGGCATTCTTCTATTAGAGCTTGCTAGTGGCAAGAAGCCCATAGAGAAACTCAGCACAGCAACGAAGCGGATCATTGTTGATTGGGCCTTGCCATTATTTTGCGAGAGGAAGTTGTCAGAGCTTGCTGATCCAAGGCTGAATGGGAAGTTTGAGGAGGAAGAGTTGAAGAGAATCATAATTGTGGCTCTTGTATGCACTCAAAATCAGCCTGAGAAGAGACCCACAATGCTTGAGGTGGTAGAGCTACTTAAAGGAGAATCGAAGGAAAAGCTGGCTGAACTAGAGAATGATGAATTGTTCAAGTCACAAAAGGTTGCTGATTATAATGATGCCGGGCCAGTTGCTGAAGATAGCTATGATTCTATCTCGGAGGAGAAGGATTTGAAACATGAAGTGAAGGAGATTGGACAAGATGACTCCTAAGACTGTAATTGTTAGTTGTAAATCGTTATCTGTTGTGGGATTGAGCTCCAATTCGCCGGCCAACTTATTAGATATGTCCGGAGTCTTTTCTCGGTCAATGGTTGCTGAATCATGTTTTATGAGTGCCATAAGTTGACTTTGTTCAAATTTCGTAGGTTAGGCTGCAGAATTACTCTACAAGTTTGGTTTTGTAATGTCAAGCATATTTATTTGAAATCTTCCAATTCCAAAACATGCTATGGTATTTACAGCTAAAAGTCTAGTACATACATATGCCCAAAGATGGCGTTACCGTTGCAACAAAAAAGACCATTCATACTTTTCAAGTAGTAGTACTGGCTTTCATTTCATAGGATTGGCTAAAGATTTTAGAAGAAAATTAATGTTACAAAAAAGTCACTTCAAGTGAATGTATCCTCCCTATCACCCTCTGCCGTCTCACCCTCTTCAAGGTTGCTGAATTCCAGGAAATGTGTAGGCCTGTGGTCCTCATGGTAATACTCTCGGGGAGACCCCAGCTTCATGCCATACTTCATGCTTGCTGTATGCTTCACTCCCATGAAGTTGTAATTCCATGGACCATTGTCAGGAACCTATGAAACAGAGTTTTAACAAAAATAGAGTCATTATAAAGCAGGAAATTATAAGAAATTAAACTTTGTCACATGAAACGGAGAACAATACAGTGAGAGTCGTGAGTTAGGTATTGTACTTACCATGTAGAAACCGAAAAAGCGGTCACTTAGAAGCATCTGAACCTTTTCATAGTGAGTAGGCAAATAACCATGAGGATTGCTTCCAGTATCCTTGTTGAGTCGTCCCCACTCATACCCGCTTGGAGTTAGCTTGTAAGCAGTTAACGAGCATGATCCTGGAGTGAAACTGCAAGTCAAAACGATGCACTTCTCACCATCCCACTGTTTGTTGTTCTCCAGAATCCGAGCATGTGATGTAAGATCCTATAAAAATCAACTTGCGCCAGTTAGGACAAGAAAATCATATGCAACTACTAAAATCATAAGTCAAGGACTGAGAGAAGACAAACCTGCGGTGACAGCTGCGGAAGCTCATTTGGTTGTGTATGCATCCACCCCAAAGGCTCCAGATCATTGAGGAAATCATGATCAGGCAGGGCTGACGGGAGGTGTACTTGTTGATGAGTTCCCCATTGTGGTGGCAAAGCAATGCAGCGAATCTCCTTGACCTGAGGATTATCTGGTGGACTTATACCATACAAGTAGCCAGCAATTTGTGTTCTTAGATCTGCTATACAGATGAACTTCTTCAATATATTCTTTGGCATAATATAAGTATATCCAGTTTCCTGCAGTCATAGACTCCAACTTGAGCAAATGCAAGTATTGCATATAAACTAACAGCACATAAGTCTAGAATATATACCTTAATGTCCTCTGAATTAACATATATATGATTCACTCGGAGATAGAGATTTGTTGCTGATATTGCCCTAACACGCCAATCTGTCTTGGAACCAAATGCGGCTTGCTCATAGGGACTTGTGGTGGTAACAATAAGTTCATCACCATGCACATTTGTAGTCCTAGTTGTGACTGCTGTAAGCTGGCTTGCCTCTTTAGCCTGAAAAATCCACTAGGCTATCAGCTTCACATAAACAACAAATAATGAGAAAAGCACACGTGCAAACAGACATTACCTGTTTCTCTATTTCAGCTATCTGTTGCCTTTGTTGAGAAGGTGGTGTAATCTCAGCTCCAAGTATAATGTCTCTGATTTCAGATTGTGTTAGAGCTGATGTATTTACATTGTTCTTCTTGGCATAGTCTGAAAGTATAAGATCTCTTAAAGCAACTTCAACCTTCATCCACTGATCATCAGTAAGAGAAGGCCAGATGTGGTGAGGTTCAGTAATGATGGTTTTGTCAGGCTTAAGTAACATCTTTGCCTTCTCATTGTTCACATGGAGTGCACGTAGGATCAAAATGAGTCGGGAGAATGCAGTGTAAGAAGAAATACTCTTCAGCCAGTCATCATAGATGTTGAATAACACCATCTGTGGCTCTGTTGCTTTCAAAATTAAGTCACCAAATTTTTCTATCTTCAAGCATGCTTGGAAGGGGAGCTGCAATTCACTTCCCTTAATAACTATGTTTGGAAAATCTAGTAAGTGAACTTCCAGTGGATCAAGCATTCCTTTACGTGTCACGATAATTTGCTTTGGCTGCTCCTCAACAGGTAGAGAACGAACAAGAGCAGCAACTTCTTCAGCTGTCTTCCATTTGGCAAGCTGACCAAGACGCTTCTGTCCGGCCCATACACTAGTATGAATGACCTGCAAGATATCAGACAAATCAATTTTAGAATCTCCTATACTGAAGTAGGTTTGGCTCAAGCAATAAACTAATGTAAAGATCACCAACCTTTAAAAATAGCTGTCCGGTTCTTGGATTGAATATGAAGATCGCACCATTAATGGGCTTTGTTGTGAGATTTCCTTCAAAAGTCTTGTGAATTGTGACACGATACACATTAGTGTCATCTACAAACCATATTATCTGATTGCTAAAGATCTCCCCATAGTTCTGGGATGACAAATAAGGTTCTGTAGGCTCAGAAGAGTACAACTGCAAACCTTTCCTAATACGCTCTCTCAAAACATATAAAGCTGGATTTGACTGCATTAAAACAGGCCATTAGCACAAAACCAGAGGCTATCATCAGTAAATCAGCCGAAAAAATGCTAGGATAGAAATATTTTACCTTCATAATCTTATTCATCGCCTGAGCTAATAATGGCTTGGACCCAGGAAACCAGTTACCAAAAGCAGAGTGCAAGTTATATGCAAGATCAATCCCAATCATGACCCCTGAACTCAAAAAATAAAAGAAAAAGATTAGTCATCTGCAAAGCTAGAAAGGGGTAAAGAATAAGATCAAGAGGGGGAATTACCAGTTGGAGATGGATATATAGACATGTTGTCTGTTGTGTAGTCCATAAATTTAGCCCGGGTATATCGCTCAATATCATGAGAGTCATAGTCACCCCATCGAAGCTGAACGTCGATCCAATACTTGTTGCTTGCCTTCTGATCAAAGACATCCTTTGACTCAGCCACAAGACTAGGCTTTGACATTGGCCATCTATGGGCAGCAAAGAGGAGAACGTCTGCACAAGAACTGTTCATCTTGTAACTCTTTCTAGGATGGATTGTTTCCTTTTGAACAGTTTCAATTTCCAATGCATCCAGCTCCTGATCCAAGACCTGACAGAGATCCATGACGACGCTCTCATGAATCTTTTGCCACAAGTGTGCACGGAATATCTGAATGAGTGAAATTTTCAAGGTTGGAATCTTCCCATGCATAAAGATTCCAGTTAGATCCAATTGCACTTGGAAACCCACGTAGACATTGGCTCGATTAATTGTAGGCGACCACCACAAAGTGAACCTACGGTTAGGAATTTGGTTTAGACCAGATCTTTGCGCATTAGTGAGCTTCTTATACTTCATTGACTCCTCGAAACCAGATGCCTTCTCCCAAAAGAGACCTTCCCAGGTTGGAAAGCTGGAAAGCAAGTAAAGCAGTTAGGAAAGAGCTCTTGATGAGAATTTCAAGCCAGGGAAAAAGCAACAAAACATAAACAAATGTAATACCCACAATTAAACAGCATTATTTAATAGTCAAACTAGATATAAACGATAAAGAGTGTAAAAAATAATAAACTACATCAATTTCCAAGGTGGGAGCTGCATGCATCGAATAATTAACTTACTAAATAAGAAGGCTCAAGAAACAAGCACACAAAACTCTTTTCAAACATTGCTGAAGTGAGAAAGCATCATTCAGAACTACTTACTAAGTTCCTTTAAACAAGGTATGCTCAAGAATGCCCTCAACACCACCAAGAGCTTGGATAACATCTGTTCTATAATTGTTCAAGTTCCACAGTTTCCCATCATGCCTCTGATGAGTCCACCAGAAAGGATTTTGTTTCAGAACCTGATACTGCTTGAAATCCGTGCGCACTCTCCATCCTTTGTCATATGCCAGTGTGTGCCTGTCCTTTTGAAACAACGTATTGATGCGCGGAATTCCCCTGTCCCATGAATCCTGTCAATCAAAAAGTATATGTATTAGAAACATTTTGAGATCAAGTCCAGAGATATTATATTGTCAAAATACTCCCCTACGCCCCTTCTTTTATTTTTCACCAGATTTTTGCCAGCAAAACATTGAAGAACAAATTATCTTTACTCCAGCTCAAATATATTGTGAAAGCAAACTCCACAACTTTCACTGCATATAAAGCCATCATAAATTTAAGGTGAAAAAAGGTAAAGAGAACAACTTACTTCCAAATCTTCTAGGGTTAAGCGTCTATTTTGTGCCTGTGCTTCCTGCCTCTTCAATGCATACTCAGCCCAGACACGTTGTGAGTCAATAAACTCACTTTCCCAAGGCTGTTCATAGATTAATAAAAATATCAGTATGAGGAGGACATAAACAACATAAGTTAACTACAACTCAATTCTCTCAAGTCCCAAAACGGAATAAGACATTACCTGAATGTATCGATATAGATTTGGAATCAATTGGTCTTCTTCATGACTCATACCACTCCTGAAGTGGGTTACACCAACATCTGTCTGCTGACTATACCTCAGGTCACTTTGTGGGATCAATATATGACCCATTGATAACATGCCCAGTCCTCCAATTTCTTTTGGTGTATAGAAAATGACAGGAGGGAATCTGAAATAGATAAACAATGATTGGAGATTCCAGGTATGCAACAAAGATATCAAAGAAGAACATGGAAACCTAAGAATAAGCACTTACCTGCTTGGCATTTTTGAGTTCAACCCAATTTTGATACGGGTTTGGATTTTATTTTCACATTTAACAAGTAAATCCAGCAGCTCTTGAGTATGCACAGTTGCCTCACGGAAGTAAGTCATTAGACCTAAAAGAACAGAGGAGAAATAAGTGAAAAATCTTAGGCAAAATAATATTTCATACAGGACAAGATGACTAAACTACTTGAACCAAAAAATGATATTGCAAGTACCTATCAAGGCTGTGTTCCATTTGTTGACAATTTTTGTAAATGTAGTTGACCCCGAAGACATAAGGATCTGCCTCACACGATTCTCAAACACCTTCATGTGCTCATCATCAACCCTTAGGAAAGCAATTGCAGTGCGCTCCTTGGTCTGTTCATTCTGCAAATTCCAAACACCATCTCTGGTATTGCTAAATGCTTCCTGTGTCATCCTTATCTTTGGAAGGATCCGAACCTCAAAACCGCACCTGCACATACGAGAGATGAATATGTAGGAACTTGGAATATCTACCGCTGATTATATAGCAAAACTTGCTTAGGGCCATAAAAGAAACACCAAAGATGCAGATATACATACATGCTAAAGAGCAAGTTCGGATTGTCCTTGCTGTAAACAGAAACAAAGCTATTCTCCCACTCTAAAGTTGTGATGCTTCGCGGAAGGCGATTCTTCATATCCCAGAAGACACTCCTCCCAAGATTTACTGAAAAACGAAGTCATAGAGAAAATTATTATCTCATGAAATTAAACCATCAATACAATTGAAGTTCAAACAAATGAAAAAGAAAATTGACAACATGCACATACCATCATGCTTCATGAGTCTCATTCTTGCATCTCTGGGCCAACATTTTTTGTTTTGATATCCAACCATATTTTCATTGTTGGGATCAGGATGTTCAGTTAAATACCGCTGGATAAGGTCTCGGGCCTCTTCATGAGTGAAGCGGAACAGTATATGCACTCTGTCAATGTACCTAGAATACAGTCGAATTGGATGTCGTGTCTCAACTTTTGTGTCCCAGTAAGTCATGAATTCATTAGGCATTTGTGGTGGACCAGCAATCTCACTCGCTCGGGTCAGTCCAAGAAGCAGAAGATCTAAGACAAGTCCATAATATTGCACAACAAAAGACGCAAACTGAAGACCACGTATTAATCCATACGAGTTTGTGTGACTCATATCTTTGTAGGACAAAACAACATTATTCTTAGCAGTGACATAATCGGCAATATTGTGGTCAAGAACCAGACGAAGAAGCCTGCAAAATCAGAGGAAGGGAAAGTGAATCTTCAAGAATGGAAACTCCTTTCAAAGTACTAACCAGAAGTTGTATATATCTCACCTGTTTAACATTGTCAAGTCAATCTTTTCAAAGAATTTCTCGAACTTTGTCTGAAGCATCACCACACACTGCCCCTCACTTGTGTCCCAAACACCTTGCAAATTGTTTATACCTTGACACCATTTATAAACTAACAGTGGTGGTGGTTCGGAGTCTGCAGGCTTGATCCAGTTAGGGAATAGATGGCGTTTGTCACCTTCGTACCACAGATATTGATCAAGATATGCATCAGTTATTTTTTCAAGAGGCTCAATTTCATATACTGGAATCAAAGAGCTGTACAAATCCATGAACTCTATGCCAACCTGCAAAAAGAAAATATAAACAAAAAGTCATAAAGAAAAGGTCAACACAAAACCAAGAGAAAGGAACATCAAACATCAAGGCCAATGGAACATTGATTGTTAACATACTTCTTTGAATGCACGCTGAGTGAGCAGATGACGCTTAATTCGTGATAATGCCTCGTGTGGATTATCATAAGCTTGTTCAATAAGACCCAATTCTTCCCTTTGTAACTGGTTTAGTCTCACAGCCACACTATAGGACTCCTTCAACCTTTCAAGAGCAAGGATAAGTAGCTTGGTGTCATGTTTGTATGACAATGGAGGGAATGGGATGGGGGAAAACTTCCTAGACTCCAACCAGTGCACAGTTGTTGTATAAATGGCAACTGCTTCTTCTGGGGTAACATATGGACCATCTTTCAGATAATTGTGTTGACGTTCCTGAGGAGATACAAGACAGGAGAATACAATCACAAAATGAAGAACCATTAATTAACATATAAAATATGCAGTAGAATGAAATCATTTGTTGAATATGTAAGGAAAAATTACCTGTTCTGCCTTTAGCCAAAGGCGAGTCAACCTCCCTAGATTTTTTCTACAAACTGTCTTATCAACAGTTGCACCTCTTCTTATACGTTCCCGATTATAATGAGCAACATTTGTCCACCAGTCTGCTTTTGACTTGACATACCGCAGAATCATGTTTTCAATAGGAACTGGCAAACCAGGAACCTTCCAAGGAATGTTGGCTTTCCAACAGCGCCAGGCTTCACTAAGGTGCTGCAGTATGGTCCTAGCTTTGTTTTGCTTGATGCCCTCTGTAATATTAATAACCCATTATAGACAGGCAAATACCATAACCTCAACCAAAAGAAATGAAGAAGGAATTTCTTGTTAATGGAAAGATATTCACCTGGCATTGCATCAAGAACATCATGCATAACAGCTGCTCGAAGCTCCAAATCAAAGTGGCTCTCAACACGTTGCTTTGTAACAGTCTTCGCTGTTCCTTTTGAATGCCTCCCTTCAAACTGTCGTGCAAGAAGATTCCCCAACCACCGTTCTAAAAGAGGCACTATGCCACGTAAAAAGAACAACCATACCCTCCACATAGGTGCCCAGAATCCACATCCAGGCCCCTTCCCCACTGGTCCAGTATTGAAACGATAATAAATTAAATGTTTCAGGTCTTTGCACATCCTTATCTGTCGCATCAGCCTATACTTGTACCTGTACATCCCTGTTAACTGGCCAACATGGGAAAATATGTATTGCAGACCATCAGCCAGTTGAAATGCATCCACATTGCCCAACCGGAACTGAATATTAGCATCAACAACAAGCTTTGTCAAACGCAAAATCTCACGGCAGAGATGGAAAGCATTTCCAAAACGAGACTTCTTACGTTCCTTTGTAGTCAAAGTCTTCACAGGCTTCAAGTTGAAATTGTAATCAAGGTGAAGATAATTTAGATTTTTTCTGTGTATTAACAAATTCAGCATGTTGTAACCCTGCCTACAGACTTGAAGACCTGCTTCTGCCCAATCAAGTTCTGTGGATTGGAAGAACTTTGTTGCTGCTAGAGACCGAAACAAGTGCTTCTTCTTTTGAGCTTTAGGCGGTCTATGATGAAGTTCATTCAACACAAAGCATTTTAACAGCTTTTGATAGCTGACTCGAACTTTTACAGGATAAGTAGGAGGACTGCAAAAAATAAACCACAACATATTATTCATTATGAACAAAAAGAATTTGAACAATAATATTGCAAAGAGAAATTATCATCTTACCAATGCTCCTTGTACCACTCAGATACAAGGGGAATGTCTTCTGCTCTTCGCATTCGACCAGATCTCATGTTAAAGGGCCGTGGGGCAAACAGCAAAGAAATGCCAGCAGCTGTGGTATCTGTATAAAGTTGAGAATTTTGAAGCAAAGGTTCCACACCTTCAGGCAAGAAAAAATCATCCTCCTCCTCATCCTCATGAGTCTTCTTCTCCCGGCGTTCCTTGGGAGTAGAGGTTATGGGATGCAATAAAGGATCATAATAGAAAGCAGGTAAATCAGGATCCTCAGCCTTTATGTACATGATCATGGGAGTGTGATAAACAGAAAGTTTCACTTTCCTAGGCCTGTTATTATACAGATGTGGAAATGCAATTCTGTACTCAGTCCTCAAAGGTGACCGTATAATGAGTTTGTTAATGTCATTAAACTCATTCCAGTCTTCATCTCCTTTCTCCATGTCACGATACAAAGGCTCAAACTTAGGTCCACCTGATAAAGGGAAAAAAGCAGTAGGAGTAAATTTTTACTCAGGAATTCAGATAAAATCATTGTTATAAGTATGAACATTTGTAGCATCAATAAGCCCACCACAAAGAGCAGTAACAAGAAGAGACCAACAAGTCTTGAGTAGAAGTATGATCAGTAAACTTAAAATCCAAAAAGTATACAATATTCTAATCCAAAAAATAGTTGAAATAAGAGACAAGCAAAATAATGTTAAATAGTCCTTTTGCACTCTTTTTAACAAATGGAATTTAGTCCAAAATGAAAAACATTAGGTATAACAAGAGTGGCTAATACAGTACTGATCATAGACAATAAATAAAGACGGTAAATAGATAAATAAGAGAACCATGAAACATACCAGGAATGCACATGTTCAAGGCTTTAGCAGTGAAGAATGACTCCATGTCAAACAAGTAGAAATAGTTGCGATCTATCAAATCAGAGAGAAGCTGTCCTGCCAACCGGTGAAGAGTTGCCATTATTGGAAGGGAAAGATGCCACTTCCTGTAACTCGGACCATTGATAAGCTTTGTTTTGACAAGAGGCTTATGGTCATAAAACCAATTATAGACAGCAGAATCTTCTTCTTCATCCATCTCTAATTGGATAGGTTCTAATGGATCAACATCTAACAAATTATCAGCATAGTCTAATGGCGGTTCTTCATCATCAAATGGCGGAAACCTCATTCTCTTGAAGTGCCGCCGATCCCTCTTTTCTCTACGCATCATAATCCACATTGTACCCCACTGGAAAATTCATGCAAATTCAACAAGAACGTTAGAAATGAAAATAAATACTAGATTAAAAAAATAGAACATCCCAGACTTAAATCTCCTTTGGACAAGAGGAACACACCTGAGCTAAGTAAATAGGTTCAACTACCCACGGAATCTCATTGACAAAAGTGATTGCTCCAGTGATATGATAGAGAACCTTCACATCACGAACTTGCTCCCAAGGCATTGGCATATTCTCAAGAAGCTTATAAACTGCATGTGGAATGAACTTAAGGGCCCCAAGATACACACGTTTATCGTGACGATATTTCTTGGTGGACATATCCCCATGGTCTCTGCCATTGTAGATAATCATATTTAGTAAACAGATCACCAGAAAGTGTTCATCATATTGATAGGGTTGCTGAAACACAAAATCCTATAATATCCCGTTGATCAAGATAAAGTCAAACCTAAAGCAATATCAACCCAAAAAATCAAAAATTCTAATTTAATGATTCTCCAAATTCTTAAGAAATCTGTAGAAGTTCTTTAATTTTCCCTTCAATTCATAAATTGAGATCAACTAGCAATGTGGCTTCATATTTACCAAAGCTAAAACCTTCATGAACACAAGACAACAATTCAACTGAAAAAAAAGATTAAATTCAAAACACATAACCTTCAAAATCCATACCACTAGAGAATCAATAAATCCTCAAAAACACTGACCTGATAATCTTCCTAACATGCTCAGGAGGCATATCCTCCTTCTGCGTCTCGACAAAGCCGAACTTCCTCTTGTCACTGTACCGCTTTGTGTTAAGCTGCTGCCATTTGCGAGCCTTCTCCTCCAGCCTCGCCTCAGCCTCCTCGGCAGAAGTCGGAGGTGCTTGCTGCGGGAGCACCGTGTATGAAGGCTGAGACGGCAGAGGAGGAGGCGGCACGGACGGTCCCCCCGTCCCCGGAGGCGCGAGATGAGCATCTGAGTTGTTGTTCCACATGGTTGGTCTACTCCAAACCCTAGCTAGCACGACCAAAGAAACAGAGCTACCAGCGGAAGATCCTCTTCATGTAAAATTAAGTTAACTAACAGAAAAAAGAGGAATGTTTTTGTCAATAGCGGTCCTTAGGGTTTAGGATCGGGTTTCCTTTCCTCTTCTCTCTTCCACTCCTTGACAGTGAGCGAGAGTGAAACTGAAATGAGTAACTAAAAGAAAATCATACTGCAATTTTGGGCTTTCAGGCCTTTTATAGAATACCTACGACAAACCGCCTCCCATGCGGGTTGGGCGGTGTTATATTGTGGGCTCCACCGATTGGCCCTTATAGTTCTCGTGTTTTATTTAAATAATAAAGAGA